>JAPMLY010001163.1:0-82500 GCA_026401115.1 Tetraselmis chui
CGACGCCGGTATGTCCCACTCCTCTAGGTATTCCTGCACCCGCCCCCCGCGCTCGGCACTGTACCGAAACTTCGTTCGCCCGGTCAGCTCCACGTGTGGAGCCCAGGGCAGCGCCACGTCACCCGCCATCAGCCAACTGGCTCGCACCTCCTGCTTCCCTTCGTCGAGCTCCAGCCCCAGTAGCTCGCACCGTTCATTGCGCAAGAGGCGCTCCAGCCACGGCTGAAGATTTGCGATGTTTCGCTCGAAGGTGTCGAGCCCAGTGAAGGAGAGCGTGGGATCAGTGAAAACGCAGTCGTAGCAGTACAAATCGGAGTCGATCTCACCGCTCCAAAGGTATCTGGCACAAACACCGGGCTCAGACTACACATCGTCTCGTGAACTTCGGGGTGGCCGGAAAAAAAGGACTCGATCAGTATACGGTCGGACAGTTGAGTCGAGCCGGCAGCTTTACCCATTTTCAGTGAAGTCCTTCTCCACGCCTTGACGTAGTTGCTGTGGGGTGATTGGCTCTCGGCTGTCGACTTTATCGAAACTGGCTTTAGACCCGCCCAGGAGGTTCACGACAGCAGTCAGGCCCGACACCGTACCCTTCACCAGCCAATTTGTAGAATCGTGCGTGGACGGAGAGCTTTGCTGGCACACCGTCAGGTTTCGGCTGTTTGGAAAACCCCTAACACGAGCCTGCCTGGCACCCTGACGGAATCGAGCGCATTCCTCGCCCGGCCTCTTAAATACAGCCCTTATAATAGAAAGACACACAATTCATAAGGGTCAGTGCATATTCCAATTCAGCAGCTGGACACTGGGGCCAAAGTGATCGGCTTGTGTCACCTTTCGCCACTCAGCGGCAAGGATCGCGTGAGTGCCCTCATCTTTAGTTTGAGCTAGTAAAGTTATTTATACATTTGCTCAATGCCTGGCGCTCCACCGGCGGCATCATCCTAAGTTTTGAAGCGAACTGACCTGCGGCGGACAATTCGTCAGCTCTGCTGAAGGTACCGGACTGCCGGACTGGTACCAACTACGATTAATAAGGATTACTTTATACAGATCATCTCGTATTTTGCTAGTACCTGTTTAGTCAGTACCTGGAATCAGATAATGCCCAAGATGACAGCGTGCTTACATTTTGGAGAAACAGGCAAGAAAACACAGATTCAATGACGGTGTTATCTATATTCAGCGCTTGATCAGGGAAGGGGGGTGGGTTGCGCGAGCCGACTGGCGAGCGCAAACGCAGAAGGTGGCTGCTACCAGCTAAAGGAGATGCTTTATTTAGAGATTAAAGCACGTGGGCGCCCGACGCGGTCATTTTACTGCGCTTGTGACTCTTTGTCTTCGAGCGTTGCATGTGACGGACTCAACATGGTACGTTAACTAACCCTTACGCTCTCATATCTTATCAATACAAAAGTTTAGCAACTGGGACTGCTCATATTATGCCACACATGATTCGTCCGACGATCGCCTTGGGCTAATGAACCGGGGGGTTGGCGACTAGCCATCACAAGAAAAATAAGGCGGTCGGTGTTGCACTCATGGTAGGGTCGATGTACTTGCCGGTGACGGCGTCGTTATTCTTCGACCAACCGCCCATGAAGCAATTCTTGGTGAGGGGCTCAACAATACATGCGGCGGCAGATGCCACGCCCTTCCGTAGGCTATGCTATGCCAATTTGAATTATGGGGGGTGATGCGGTAATGACGTTGTATAGCCCCCCGAATACACTCTATGATGGTGACTTCAATCCATGCGTGCGTGCGGTATCCCGTCGCGTGAGATAGTCCATAAGTGTTAGCAATCACCTCCTTATGTACGGTACTATGTACATTATAGCCGATTGTCTTGTCATAGTACTTAGTGTTGAACTACCTGCGGTTTTGTGCGTGCCAAAATGTGGCGACCGACCGGCCCGTCCGTTGCCTTTCCCGATCGCCACCCTTCTATGTTCACTCCCCTTCTCCCAAAAGTTGCCCCCTTGTGGGGCGGGCTCGAGTATCTCATATAACCACCATGGGTCCCTTGTCAAGCCCTTGTCCATTGATTAGTAAGTGTGTAGGTTCGTGTCCATCACTGAAATGGTGCGTCTTGTGGCGAGTCCCTCAATTCCTCAAGTAGATCCGCGAGTAGCGGTACTGCCGAAATTGGGATGTGTAGAAGCGGCTTGTCGGTTGATGTCCTACGCGGATCCCCTTTGGCCTTACGTACAAATAATGCAGCATTTCATTCGTCGATCTACTTCATTATGTTCCCTTTCGTCGGTTTTTGGGGGATGTGCGGCGAGAATTTATGCAACGTCTCTCTACTTCTTTTCATAGTACCTTGAGATCCTATCTTTGCGATGCTTTGCAAGAGGGTAGTGTTGTCGATACTGATGTGGCATGCCTCCCTGCTCCTTGGGCTTAGGCATGTGGGGGCTTTTTCCTCCTTGTTCCCTAATTTATTAAAAATCTTACAAAAAAGCAGCGGAGACAACCAAATAAAAAGAAGAAAAGAGGAAAAAACCTGATCCCGAGGAGCTTGAAGGCATGCCACAACATTACCACTGCCCTCTTGCAAAGCGTTGCGGAGATAGGAACCCATATTACCAGGAAGAGCAGCAAAACGACGATGCATGAATTCTCGCCGCACATCCCCCCAAAAACGCCTAAAGGGAAGAGAAATAGTTCGACGAACGAAATGTTGCATACGGACACAATTGTCAGAGCGCAAAGAACGAGAGTCAACAACACCCATGCCATGGAAGCGACGAACTGCCACCAAAATAGTCAAGCGATGAACCGGCCCCTAATCCTCCATAGGCGCCAACCGGCCCCTAATCCTCCAAACAAAGGGATAGTAATCATGGACCGACTGAACCGAAGGCGTGCCAAGCAAAGCAGAAGTGCGGAGGTTCGCATCGAGTTTTCCCCCTAATTCCCTTTTGATTGGTGATAGTCACTGCTTTTTCTTGTAAAAAACTAGTTTCGAAATATGTAATAAACAATTTTACGGCTTCCTGCTGTACTTTCCGTAAATAAATATTTATAAACCCTAAACCCTAAAACTTACAAATAATACAGTACGACGAAGTCACGCAAACGCTGCTTTCGTCCAACAAAGCACGTGCCGCGGAACTGGCGATAACAGGCGGATATTCCCTGCCAGTCCCATATCCCGGGCCGGCCGGGGGCGCAAAAAAAAAAAAAAAAAAAAAAAAAAACAGGCGGATCGGCGCAGAGACACCTGCCTCGTCAATAACCTCGTCAATAACCTAGCTTCGTCGTCAGTGTCATAAATATGAGATTCGTTGCCGCATGAACCACCACTCTACAGAAGTTGAAAGGCCCCTGCGAAAGTTTCAGAGAGCCACCGGCTATCTGTAAGGGGAACACTCGAAACAGAACAAAAAAACTACCAAACAAAACCGCCCAGCACGCAAGCTGCTCCAACATGTTTGGTTCTAGGTTCAGCGTGGCCAAGTGGTGCGACCACCCCGCCGTAACCCCATCTTGCCCCGCGGCCCCCCTTCGCTTAAAAGTAGCCTTCGTCGCTGCACCCCGAACCTATGCACGACAGACTCTAGATCAAACTAATACCTGTTACCTGTTCGATTCCCTGATGGGTTCCGTATCCTTTGTAGCAGGGGGTGGTGCTAGTTTTGAGGGACTGTCGTAAGTCAGCTTTGTCCCCGTCTGGCTCGCGCGCTGCAGTAAATACGGTACAGCTCCAACAAGTGTCACAAATAGTGTCGCCTCGCCGTTGGCTCAGCACAGCACACACTTAGCACCTCGTACAGCGATGTGCATGTAGTATCACCGTGTTGCATGACTTGAGCTGAAGCCGTGCAGCTAGGGTGTCCCCGCGGTAGCTCAAGTCGGCTGAGAGCCCCAAACTCTTCTGCCCTAGCGACCGGAATCGGCGGCGAGGGGATGTATGCAATTCTTATATATTATTTTGAATGACATAATGCTTCGTGAGTTTCAGTCGCATCAGACCGGCGTCGCTGAACGGAGTCCTTCTACTAGCTACCATAATATGAATCTTTCGACGAGATAGGCAGCACCGGTTGAGAAGCATCCAGCCAGACAAACTGACCCGCCGCTTGTGTGTGTCTGTGTCGACTGGCGGAATAGCAAAACGGCGAGCGGACTCGTGGTTGGGCGGCTGAAGCTGCAGAAGAACAAAAAGTCGATCCAGGTAACAGCAACCCACACCTATGCATGACTGTCTTTAAAACTCCTAGCAGGACAGTGTTGTTCCCATGGTTGTTAACACTGTTGTGTGTGTGTGTGTGTGTGTGTGTGTGTGTGTTTGTAAAGATATGTATGGGTGTGTGGGTGTGCGTGTGTGTTAAGCTGTGCATGTGAATTTGGTAGAGGGTGCTGGCTTCTTTGGTGTCATGGATACGTCTACTTGGAGGTAGGTGATGGACGGGGCGGCTGCACAGGCACTAAGGTGGTATGTGGGGTATGTGTGTGGTGTGCAAACAGATCAAACAGATGAAGCGCGAGATATCTGATTTGCTGCATGCGGGGAAGAATGACAATGCGGTCATCCGCTGCGAGGCAGTCATTCACCACGAGAAGATGATCGCGGCCTTTGAAATCCTAGAGCTATTTTGCGAGCTACTGAATGTGCGGCTGCAGCTGATCGACAAAACGAAAGAGATCCCCTCCGACATGCGCGAGGCAGTGGCGAGCATCATCTTTGCCGCTCGCCGTGTGCCAGAGGTTCCTGAGATTGGACAGCTCAGCCAACAGTTGGGCATCAAGTATGGGAAGGAGTTTGCTGCGGCAGCGGCAGGGGAGGAGACATGCCGCAACGTGCAGGTCAACGAGAAGCTCATCGATTGTCTTTCTGTCAACCCTCCCCCAGGCACTGCAAAGCTCGACCTCTTGGCAGAGGTACACCCCTCTCCTCACCTCCCTCCCCCAATGAATCCAAGGGCGCACACGCATAATATCGGCCCTGTTTTGAAAGCCACCATAGCGCACACACTCTCTCTGTTTCTCTCTCTCCCTCCCTCTCCCTCCTCCTCCTCTCCTCTCCTCTCTTCTCCTCCTCTCTCTCTCTCTCTCTCTCTCTCTCTCTCTCTCTCTCTCTCTTCTCCTCCTCCTCTCTCTCTCTCTCTCTCTCTTTCTCTCTCTCTCTCTCTCTCTCTCTCTCTCTCTCTCTCTCTCTCTCTCGCCGTACTGAAATCCCAATTACATCTGCGGCTGAGACCCTGTCTTGAGCCCCAAATAAATTACAGGCCTTCACGTTGTCTGATAGGCTCACCTGGCTCCCTGCAGGTAGCCAAAGAGTATGCGGTGGACAGTTGGGACTACGAGCTGGCACGGCGTCAGCTGGTCCCGGATGGCAGCGTTCCGGCAGGGATGATGACGGGGCCGCCGCCGTCCAACTACGTCGACTACACCAGCGACAGCGGGAGTGTGGGCGGTGGGGGAGGCGGTGGTGGGGGAAGCGGTGGGGGTGGTGGCGCGATGTTCTCTGCCCCTGCACGCACCCCTGCGGCGCCCCGCACTCAGCCCAAACCCACACCCTCCTCATATAACGATGCACAGAGCGCAGCGGACGCGGCGGCCAAATACTCGGCTAGCGCGGCGAAGGCAGCGGCGGCGGCAGCTCGCTACGCGCACGCGGGGGATGGTGGGGATAGGGGTGGCCATGTGACTGATATTCCCATTTGGCCGCCCCCCCCGGCCACGAGGCCGCACAAGACGGACGAGGAGATCCAGAGGGAGTACGATGCGGCCACAGGGCCGCCAACGAAAGAGAAGCCCGCCGCGCCTGCCTTCTACCCACCCTCTGCCCCCTTTGCGGTCGTGGACGGTCCGGACACCGCGCTACCCGACCCACCCTCCACGCAGCCGCAGCAAGGGTACGGCATGCCGCACCCGCCATCGCAGCAGCCGGGCGGTGCTCCGGAGCTCCCGCCACCACACGGCCCGCAGAGCTCCACGCCTGCGACCATGGACGACCTCGATGAGCTCACCAGACGGTTTGAGGCCCTCAAAAAGACGTAATCCCTCACCATGTTTTTTGGCCACCTCTTTTTTGGACATTGTCTATCCCGTCAGCGCCTTCTGGCTGCTGTTGTAAAGAACTCCCCCCCCTCGACCCCTTCGCCCCTCCCACGACGCAAATAGTATGTGCGAAGACACGAGTGTCACCAAAAGCACATTCCACGCAGGCGCACTCTGCTGTCTTATATCAGTCACAGTTCTTATTTAGGCCCCGAAATAAAGAGAGTACATTCCACCGCAGCTCTTGATGTCGCCACAAGTCACGCTTGGGTCGTTGCTCGTGGGGTGCATGGTTAGTCTCGGACATGTGCAGCAAAAAATACTTGAACGCGCTGCGCGCAGATGAGTGCGTGACTGTTCTCCGCCGCCATTTTCACTTTCGTCATGCCGACACAACGAGCCATTCTGGCGTTGGAGGGAAGTCTGAGGATATGCCCGGACTGGTGCGGGGTGTGATCTGTCGGGAAGGGTGACGACCCCGTGAGGTCAATCAAGAGGCCTGCTGCATTAAGAGTGAGGCAGTACAACAATCTGCTACTTGCAAAGGAAAACGTGGAGTTTTCTGAGTGCAAGGGATGTAAGCAGTACGAACTTGTGTTGTATTGTGGGTCGGTCGCCATTCTCTCTCGAGTAACACTGACTGACAATCTTGCCACCCCCTCTCCCACTTGCGAGTCGGATTGAGCATATTCCTCGGCTCAGATGTCTCGGTCAGTACACTCTGAGCCTACCCAACAAGTGAGTTGTTGTGCAAGGTCCTGCATGATAGCATGGTTTAGTGCATAGAAAACTTTAACATGCGTGGTTGCGCGATCGCTCCAAAACTGACTGCCTTACACCTTCAGAGCCGACTTCGAGTTCGCTTGCTCGCCGTATTTTTACCTGTTTGAGGGATTATCGCGGAGCAGCGCTTCGCGCGAGTGGTTGTCCAGCCACCACGGTTATCATGCAGCACTACCTTGGTACCAGTTTGTGAGCGGGAAACTGGCAATCATATGAGAACAATCAACTCCGTCCCGTTTACATTTTCTAGTACAACCGCAACAGGGGCAGAGGCGGGTGGGCAACACGGTATATTCGAATCCGCTACTTTGTCGTGGAGGTTAAGATTTTGAAGCCGGAATTTTTTCCCGAGCGAGTACTAAGAATAAAGGCAAGAGATGTGCACGCTCCGTGGCTCTCGTTACTGCGCCTATGTGTTAGACGACGCGGGGTATGTTTTTGATTAACCAATCAATGACAACGGTATGCAGATCGTTGGGTGGGGTGGGTTAGGAGACGACCCCCTTACGTTGGTCCATTTCTGTAGGGTTGCTCAGTATTATGTCGCACCTATACGATGTTACTTTCACCCTCTGTGACATTTGTAATTGATCTCAAGACCAGGTTGTCACTCTTTCCATCTTCAGATTTTTTCGCTTAGATTTTCTTCTGCTTGATTGTCTCTTCGATTGTTATGAGAGCTCTCTTTAATTTCATTCTGCCCGCGTGTGGTCTTAATAACAAGTGCATGTAATTAAGTTTCGTGCTACCCATTCCCCCCTTCATCTATACATGAAACAAAACTCGGAAAAATTACGTGGATGTGATATGGCGCTTATTTCTTATGAGTTTCCATTGAGAAGAAATGATGAGTCTCCATTGAAAATACGAGTTATCCAGGACTCCCGGGCTTAAACCTGTGGGGGCTTCCGCATTGTCATTTGCTTCGTGGTTTCCGCAGCTCTTTCGTCTTGTACAGCAAAATTAAAGTTATCCAGGACTCCATTGTCTTGATATGGTAACTGTTGTATGCTTCAAACGAAATACACCACACCCATCATATATCAGAAAATCCTCATGAGCTTAAATACAACATAGGATGGAAAGGGGCGATGGCATGCGTATATGTCACATTCCACAACAAACTAGAGGTTGAAATGGCGTGAAGATGTGTCGTGCCGTATTGTCAATGACATGAAGTTGTATCTTTGGAACATCGGTATAACGTATGATGCATGTGTATATATACACACCATGTAGCAATAGAGCATTCATTCTTCTACTTTTTCAACCTCAATTCGGCACATGTCAAACCTTGACATTCGTCATCTCGAATGCAAGGAATTGGTTTTCATTTTGATTATACGCCAATACACCCCCCCATGGTATACAACACATTTGGAGGCGCACATGAGCATGGGCCAAGTGTGCATGTTGCACATCGTGATTATTTGCGAGTCAATGCTGGTAGACCAACAGTCAAGAGCTGTGAGAGCGGGCCGAGTATCGTGAAGATTTAGGGATGCTTTATGATACATGGATCTTATCATGCCGTCGTTTGTTATCACTTATTATTGTGTTGCGAGGGGGGTGTGTCAAGGAGCGGGGGTGCTTACAACGATTCGATCCCCGCGACGAATGGCGGCACAAATAATACACACGTCGATATGGCTAGGTCCTGTCGCAGATGGCCATCTAAGCCTTAGCTTTAAAATCGGAATTATTGGTGAAATGGGAGGCCACATCGACAGCAGCGGCTTAATCTGCCGTCAACTTTCTGCATTTTTTAAAATAAAGCGCCCGAGCATTTTTTTCAGTTTCTGATCTTGTAGGCGATGCATGCTGTTCACCGCATAGGAGAGTCAACGTTTTCTCATCTATGCTGCCTATGTTTATAATCCACCCTTGGTGTTGCACGCAAACATCCTTGCCCACATGTGTGTGTGTGTGTGTGTGTGTGTGTGTGTGTGTGTGTGTGTGTGTGTGTGTGTGGGTGTGTGTGTGTGTGTGTGTGTGTGTGTGTGTGTGTGTGTGTGTGTGTGTGTGTGTGTGTGTGTGTGTGTGTATGTGTGTGTGTGTGTGTGTGTGTGTGTGTGTGTGTGTGTGTGTGTGTGTGTGTGTGTGTGTGTGTGTGTGTGTGTGTGTGTGCGCGCCACCTTGCAAATTATATTGAACGTACTGAAACTTGTGGTTGGGCACATGAGTGCCCCCACTGTGTAGAGTTTACCCGACATAAACGTCTTGCATGATTTTGCTCGCTTTAAACTGAATTCGAAAGACTGCGTTGGGACTATGCTCAGCCATCTTTAAATGACTTACTAAGCAAAACTGTTTCCTTTCTTAGAGGAATACATGGCAGTACGTTGTTGCTATGTGTGGCGGCACCGTAAAGGTTTTCCTCTCCGTGCATGTCACACACACGGACAATAGTTGCCGGCTTCTAAAATGAAAGTTATTTTCAACTATTACCAGTCACATTCTGGTTGTTGTTCAAGGGGCTTCTTGCATATGCAATCTAGGACTTAGTATACAAAAGTTAGACCGGGGGTTTCATGGTCTATCCTCTCGGAAGGCCTGGTGGGGCTCTACTCCCGCGTTGGGAGGTTCTTGGGAAGTAGGTTTTAGGTGAGGGATTGGTTGGGTGGGGAGGGTTGGGAATGGTGGTGGCCGGCTTAGATTTACTGTTGTTTCCGATTGTTACGAAAGACCGCTTTTGTGCCTCCAATTTTTTCGTCATGCCTTCTTCAACCGTCATGATTACTTTCACATCGAAATTAATCGTCTGCTTGCCCTAACGGATGGCCTTATCCAACCGCAAGTGGGGGATGGGCCTCAATGGACATTATCCATACATGTCGACGCCCCACCGAGTGGGGCGCATGGTTGCATCTTCCTTAACAATATCTCGTGTGTGCTTTCTCTTCTGCGACATGTGATGTCTTGGCCCGCGTGCCCAATGTTATCTACAAGTACATTTTTAATATGTAGATGGTGTGACATTTTGCCTAGAGAACAAACAACTTAACAATTAATTGCGGCTAATGTAGTGAGAACGACCATAGCGGAATTGTTTGCAAATAGTTGAATGTAATTAAAACGATAATTAGAAAAATGACTTGTCTCCTCCCTCCATTGCGCTGCCGCGCTAGCTTAAGTAGCCCCGCCTAGCTCGCCTTCAATCTTGAAGCATCACGCGACCCTCGGAAGCTCGTCTCATGTGACGTAATGAATGTCGTTGGCAGACGTGATCATGCCTCGGACATACCTTATCATACGCGTCGTGTCGTTTAGTTAACCTCACTAGTAAGCACGCTAGTAATGTATCGGAACTTGAGCTAGTTACATTGGTTGTATAACAGCAAGTGTTCACTTCCTCGGAGTGTACGGAATGCAACTGCTTGTACCGATACGGCGCACGGGAACATGACAGTACTCGCCACAACATTGCATACTTGATAAAGAATCGTCATCATTTTACTTCCCCTTATGATTATTACTTTGGTATTCATTCAACCTTTGTCTCTATAATTTATCGAATTGTGGGTTCATGGTGACTGTGAAGGAGCTTTTCATGATAAAGTTTGTAATTGCACTCCATCATGAAGGAATTTGTTCGTCGCTCTGCCATCCACCCCAGCTCCGTATTTTGATTTCGTCACTTCTTCATGATGTGCGTCGGGTGTTCATGCAACGTCTTTCGGTGGTTATTCTTTATGCCACCTTTGGTTCCTATATATCCGCACAAGACAAGTGTCCTGATGCTGTTGCATGCTTTGCTTCTCTACGGGCTTAGGCCCGTTTGTTTTTCCCCGGCTTTGCTGATGGTTGCCACTTTCCAGGAATCCGGGGCCTTGTTTATGATTAATTTTCCATTTTATATAATAATAATGGAATTGTCTCCGTAATTAGTAAGGATTTGGAGTAATAGAAAAATGTACTTGCTATGAAATAGCTGTAGTTAATTCCTCATTCAGCACCGTAATTCTGTCGGGTAAGTTGCCGTCGCGATGTCAACACTAAACGAAGATTATCCGAAGTAAATTCGAAACATACCGGCAATATTTGCCCATGCTGCCCATCGATCGAGGGTGACGATATTATATGATGTTAGGTTTTTTCCTCTTTTCTTCTTTTTGCTTGGTGGCCTCCACAAATTAACAAAAATTTACAAGAAAAAGTAGTGGATAGTACATTCCGCCGCCACCGCATGCGCATGCGCGGCTGAGCTTGGGTCGGGAGCCCGCGAGCTCGGAACTTGGTAGCGGTGAGCGTGACGCCTGCCCGCCTACTCGTGTTTGCTTTTGTCTCGGCGCTCTCCTACGCTGTGGCATCGCGCGGTACCTGTACATAAAGTTCTCCTTTTTATCGTCCGCGGTCACTCGCCGTCGGCGGCTCCGGTGCGTTTTATTTGTACCATCGCCAGCGTGACCCTCCCGGGATCTTTTATTCGTCGCTCGACCCGTGACCGGGTACACCTACCCGTACCGCCCCTATTATCGGCATCCTCGAGACCCTTGGCCGCTACCGGTACCGCTACAACTTTCGCCCGCGCGTGGTCATCCCCTTCAGCAAGGCTCAAGGCATCGGCACGCGTCATCGCTATCACTGTACGGGTACTACAACTTCAGTACTGCTCTAAGTTCATTCTAATCGCTACCCGTACTCGGAGCCCGCTATTTGCAAGGTCATCCTTTATCGCTTGGCGCCCCGCTACGATACGGCGTTGCACGACGGAGTTGCCTTCCGACTCTTGCTGTGGTTGGTACACGGGTACCAAATAGCTTCTTTGCTCTTTTCTTGAGCATCTCCATCGCGGGCTCCAAGGCTCCCCACTACAAGCAACGCGAGGTTAGAGGCGCGACGGACCGGCATCGAGGAGCCCACCACGTCGGCGGCGAATCTTCCCTCCAAGGCACGCCACAGCGCCACCTCGGGCGACTTCCGGTATAGTCCAAGCCACATACCCCCCCCCCCCCCCCCTTCTTCGACCCGGCGTGTTCTACTTATATTAGGACGCGACACACGTGCCACCCCGGATGTCCGCCGCGGCGACCCGGCCGGGACATAGTCATCGGCGTCCTCCACCGCCACCTCTAGGCCGGTCGCCCGGCGGCGGGGCAAGGTCGTGCCCTATGGCCCCCGCTCCGGCTGACCTTCCGACATCATCACCTACTAACGCACAAGCGCCTTCGCATGCCTTACGACCTGGACATACTCCGTCTCGTTTTTTACCCCCCGCTCCTTTGAGGTGCGTTAGTTGCTCAGCGTCGTTCCCGACCCTTCAAGCGCTATGCGCCCATCTAAACTCCCCCGCGACAACGTGCACTTTTGCGCCCGACAATTGCCCAGTTGTGGATGCCGATCGCCACCTTCTCGCGCCGTGCACTTTTTGCGGACGATACTTTCGGAGCGGTGGCCTTAGCAGACACCTACATTCCTGCTCTCACCGCAATTCTACGCCATCCCAACAGCCGGCATACGGTGCTTCGCTCCCGCGTGGTCGGCCGTCCCCGCCGCATCCCCAGTCCTTGCCCCCCGCCGTCCAATGGTGCCTTAATCATGGGGCCACTGGCGGGGAGAACTCTAAAGCCTTCTTCGAGTCCTACCTCCTTTCTTTCCGATCTAGTACGTCCTCGAACGGCGTCCCCCCTTCGGTGGTACGCCTCGTCAAGCCGGTCTTCGAGGAACTTGTCGGTTGCGTTTTGTCTTTCCGCGGTAGGGCCACCCAAGGGGCTTCCGCGGAAGCGGCTTGGGCGGCGTTGCTTTTATTTCCGCGCTTAGTTTTGCGCCCCATGGCTGATTTCACTTCTGCGGGGCATCTGCCCCCTGACCCGGTCGCCGATTACCGTGACAACCGCTTAGCCCATTGGGCGTCAGGAGATCTTGATACATTGTTTTCCGCCGCTCGCGCCCACGCATCCCTTACCAATGGGCGGGCACCGCCACCTACCTCACTTTCGAGGGCCGGTACCGACCCCATCTCCCCTTCGCAACCCTTTCATAACGGCGTCTCGGCCAAGGTCGCCAACCGGGCGGCTAGTCTAGCTGCGGTTGGGGAGTACCGCCGTGCTATGGAGGCCCTAAGCTCCAACCCCGTTGCAAGTGGCCGTGGGGTGCACGAGGAATTATCACGGTTGCACCCACAAGACGATGACGACCTCGCGGACGTGTTGCCGGATCCCTTCTCCCTCCCTCGTATCAAACTCCGCGCTTCGGAAGTCGATATTATGGAGGTCGTTGCTAGATGCCCTCGAAAATCTAGTCCTCACGTCGACGGTTGGAGGTTTGAAACTCTTCGCGCGTTGGGTTCCCCTTGCACTCTCACCGGTTTAGCCGAAGCCATCGTGAACGCAGAGGTTCCACCCGGCGTTGCTTCATTCCTTGCCTCTGCCACACTTATCCCGCTAGACAAGCTCGATCCCGAACAACGACGCGCACAAGAGCAAGAACTTCGCGACCAAAAGGGGACGTTGCGCCCGATTGGAATTGGCTCCGTTTTAGTTCGTTTCGCGAATCGCGCGCTTCTCGCCGTAATTGGTGACGAAGTGTCTCAATGGTTGGCTGCTCGGCACCAATTTGGCGTCGGCGTTCGCGGCGGGGTTGAGATCGTACAATTCATGGTTCGAGCCGCGCTTGACGCTTCACCGGACTGGGCGGACATGCAAGGCGACGCATCCAACGCGTTCAACGAGTTCCTGCGGCGTCCCTTGTTTGAGGAGTTGTCCGCAAATCCCGCGCTTCGACCGTTGCTCCGCGTCGCTACTATGTTGTATGGCCGTCCATCTACCTTGTACGTTTACGACTCATCAAATGCTCACGGCCCGGCCATGCGCATTCCGAGTACCCGCGGAGTCCATCAAGGTTGCGTCCTCGGGGCCATGTTCTTCGCAATTGTTGCCTCCAGGGTATACAAGCAGTTGGCTGCGATTGCCCCGAACGAATCCGTTCTCTGCGGTTATTCTGACGATGTTCACTTCTTGGGACCCCCTCCGTCTCTCGTGGCTATTGGCGACGCTATGCCGGAGGCGTATGCTAGCGTTGGCCTCACCGTAACCATCCGCAAAAACTGTTTGTATTCCCCTTTGGGTGTCGGTGATGCTTTCGATAACTTACCCGACGGCCACATCATGCGGGGAGTAAATGTCTCCACGGAAGGGACGAAAGTATTGGGGGGGCCAATGGGTACATCCGATTTTGCTCGAGACGTGTTCGAAACGGCCTTAAGTAAGTATGAGGCCTACGGCGAACGTCTAAGGGGTCTAGCGGCTCACCGGCACACTCACACTGCGCTTCGTATCCATCAACATTGCAACCGCCGCTTCGGACACTTTGCCCGTACAGTCCCCCGAGGTCTTGGCAGGGGTGAGGGCTACGGTGACACCGTCGAAACATTCCTCGAGCGCGCTGACAATGCCACCCTAGATGTGGCGGCTGAGATATTGGGCCTTCCCGCATCTAGCCTACCCAGCAACACTCGCTCCGAGATGTCTCTTCCCATACGTTTCGGCGGCATGGGGGTGGGGGATTTGGCTGCCTTGGCGGATGCGGCCCATGTCGGAGCGGCCGGTTTGGCAGTGGGCTCAGCTATTCGTTTCCTTACAACACAAGACGCTCGTGTGCGCGGGGATTCCCAAGACGATGTTCCAATGGAGCCGACCATGTATGGACGGTTAGCGAGTGCTATGACCACAGCGGTGTCCCGTAGGCATGGTACACCGGACGGAGACGACGGCGATAACGAACCCATGTGGTCGTTAGAACTCGCTTCGTCGTGGGCGCGCTTGGACGCTGCGTGCGGTTCTCACGCTCTCGCCGAGTCTGAACCTTTGATAACCACAGCCTTAGCGATGCTCCCCCCGAAACGTCCAACGGTGGCTCGCGCCGGCTGCGTTGCCGAAGCCCGATCAAACAACGAGCAGATTGCCCAGTCCCTTGATGGCCTACCCTCGCTCGTCCCTCTTTCTGCGTTTGCCACGGACATCTTTCCAAAGCTACAAGCCGACATCA
This sequence comes from Tetraselmis chui, assembly GCA_026401115.1. NCBI lineage: Eukaryota > Viridiplantae > Chlorophyta > Chlorodendrophyceae > Chlorodendrales > Chlorodendraceae > Tetraselmis > Tetraselmis chui. The sequence goes on from JAPMLY010001163.1 coordinate 14,782, forward strand.
GTGAGCGTGTCAACTTGTTTCGCTTCGCGAAGCTCGCTCCCACGTTTTCCAACCGCGCTCGGCCGGAGTCTAGGCGTTTTGTATCTCGTCTCGGCCACGGCGCCCTTGCGTTTTTGGCTTCGGACCCGCCTACTTCGGGTCGCCTGGGCGAGCTCCGTGAAAAGTTCCCTGAGCACTACGACGCAGTTTTCCGCGTCGCGGTCTGTCGCATCTTCGGCCTACCCTCATCTCGCATCCTCTCTTCTCTACGCTCCCCCACTGCTTGTGCTTCTTGCCATCTCTCGGTTCAAGCTATGCGGGGTGCGTTCTCGTCGGCGGGTGTTGACATGTCGGATGATGCGTGGGCCACTGCTTTTGCGGACCATTTGGCTCGTTGCGGCGGAGATGCTTCGGTCCACACCGCTCACTCTTGGTTAGTGACGGCCCTTGCGGAAATCATCTCCGAGGTTCGTGGCGCACTCGGGGTTGGCGTCGAGGTCCTCACAGATCCCACGATGTTAGTTCAACTCCCCAACGGCAACGACGGTCTCCCCGCGGATGTGGGTGTCTTGCACTATCACGGCATCCGAGGCTCAAAACTTGCCCTTGATGCCGTGGTTTCCGGTTTGTTCGGCGTGTCTAGCCCCCCGTCACCCGAAGTCGCTCTCCGCCGTGCTGAGAAGACCAAGTTCGAGAAGTACTCGGAGGGGTTGAGGAGTCGCCCCGACATCCGTTTCATTCCCTTTGCAGTCACGGAATTTGGTACTCTTGGCGGCCACGCCACGGCTTTCTTGACGGAGCTAGCCAAGCAGGCAGCCGCATCTAAAGGGATGCACGTGGGCAAGTTGTTGGCCTCTTGGCGTCGAAAAGTCTCTCTCGCCGTCCATGTTGCTCACGCGGACAACGTCTTGCGTGGTTTGTCCGCCGCTGCGGACGGCACGGAGGCCGCTTCTTCCTCGGCTGGGATGCCTTCTCCGGCCACGGCGCTCTTCACCCGCGCCATGGGCCGCAAGCGTCCCCGTGCTTCCTCGAGCGGCGCGTGAGGCGCCGCTTGTCGCCTCCAAGTGTTGCATTCTCGGCGTGGCTTAAGAGTTTCCTTAGTATAATCTGCTAGTTTTATGCACAATGTAGTGCTTTCCTTTTGCTGTGCTTTGGATTCCGTGATCCTCTTGTCACTCTTGCCCTCTTGTTTCCCCTCCCACTTTCCCTGTCCGTGCTCATCTGGTTCTTCTTGTAAAAAAAGTAGTGGTGGCCTCCACTGCTTTTTCTTGTAAGAAAGATTTAAAGACCATATGATATGATGTATGGATGATCGAGCTCCGCCGGATTTCTTACAAACGACTACAAGACCGAGCCCCTGATGAAGCGATGAGCCGCTGATAGCTGCTGATAGCAATAAACCCGGAATAGAAAACACGACGTCACCCATTCTGGGTTTCCCTTCCCGGCGTGAGAGTCACGGCGCCCGGTTAGCTTCACCCACCTACCTGCGAAGGTCAGCGACATTCGAAGACAGGTGAGTGTAAGAGAGCCGCGCCTCTTATAGTAGCGTGAAGATGGACGAGACTGCGCTCGCTGCTTTCGAGTCGCGCGCGAAGGCGGCGGAGGAACGTTTGAATGCTCTCGAGGAGCGCTTAAGCAGTGGCGGCGGCACGGCAGGTGGGCTACCTTAGACATAGCCTGAATGTGCACCTCTGGCTCTATCGCTGTATGATGCGCACGTTGTCGTTTTCCTTCATAGCGCCTGATCGCACAGTTACGCGGTGCCTGGCGACGCGCGTGTTGAGCGAGGTGTCCGTTACTTTGCGCTAGGCCCGTCGCAGGATACCTCAAAGTACGCAGCTGCTTTGGAGGAGGTGCGGGCAGTGCTGGTGAAGTCTAAGGCGCATCAGGAGGAGCTGCAGGCCAAATATGACGAGGTGGGAAGCCCAATAGATTACTGGCTGTCTTCGGCCTCTGGCGGCTAAGTAAAAATGGTTTTCCCCTCATTTGAAACATAAGTCACTCCTCGCACAGCCCCAGCCACGATACACACTCCTACATCCTCTCTACTCTCTTATTCTATCGCACGCATTCTCTTTAATTGTTACACAGGCAAGAACACTCGCCTTCTCTCTCTCTGCCTCTCGTCTCTCTCTCTCTCGGCTCTCTCTCTCTCTCTCTCTCTCTCTCTCTCTCTCTAGCACACACGCACACACATTCTCTCTCTCGCTCTCTCTCTCTCCCTCTCTCTCTCTCACCCTCCCTCTGTCTCTCTTCACACACACACACACACGCACACACATCACCACCACCGTTACAATCCGCGTATTCTATGTGCTTTATAAACGCACAGACCTTCTCGGCACTCGTGAACTCTTTTACATTCCTCTGTGTTTACACCCACACAATCACGTACCCCCTTTCTCTCTCTGTCTCCCCCCCCCCCCCCTTCCCAGCACAATATTTATTCACACGCACATGTGCATGTGTAGCCCCCTCTCTCGCACCCAACTTCACACTCTCCACGCATATAAACACATGTATCTTAGCTTACCCATATATTATTAAGGCTCCACCTGGTATGTGAAAACAGTGCAACAGTGCATTGCCGCAGAAAGACAGCCCTGCTGTGGCGGTGCTGACACTATTGTGTTTTGGGGTCCGTGCCAAAGGCGGTGGAGTCACAAAAGACGCTGGAGACCGAAAACTCGAAGCTGAGGTATCAAGTGCTGCACCTGAAGCGCGCGGTGGAGGAGGGGGACGCGAAGCTGGCTGCTGCTTCTTGAATGCTGCATGCAAAGCAAGATGGTTGATTCACGAAAGGCGAAGGAATAAGGATGCTTAGATGAAACTTCGAGATGATTGGCACCTATTGTAAGGATGTACCTTAGTCCCTCACCGTTTCTCAAATGTTTTACAGGGCCTCTTAATACTATTATACCTTCTCTATTGTTCGGAGTTAACTCAGTTGTTCAAAAAATTGGAATAAATTACGCGGCGCGTACCCGAACTTCAACGGGTGGTGAATGAACGGACTAGTGCTAGCGCTATAGCTATAGCTACCCGTAAGGAGAGTAGTTACTGAAGTCGAGTGGGTAGGCTGCTCCCGCGCTCGCTTTCCACGACTCAGGTCGCTATCACTCCCACAGCCCCAGGTAGCAACCCACCATCCCGGACGCAAGAGGTCCTCCACACGCGAACAGCCTCGTTCCGGAATCGTCCCAGCAGTGTGAATAGCAGGCAGGGGGGACGGTGCTCGACAGCAATGCGTCTCTGCAGTCACGCGCGTCTTTCTGTCAGTACGGTAATCTGGAGAACGCAGGCGAGGGGCACAACGGTAGTACGGCTCCGTCACTTACCCGTACAATGTGCTCGGGGACAGCCATCCTTGGCTCAACTCCAGGCTGCTTCCTCGGGCCCGCGTCCCACTCCAGTTCAGATACCGCCCCGCACGGAGGTCGAAAAAGCTGATGCAGCCAAAGCCGCTACCTACAGTGATGAGGTCGTGGTGAAAGCTGACGGAGCGGACGGTCTGGTCTCGTTGCGGGTTTGGGATATTGCGCACGCCTCTTGGATCGCGTGGGTCGGCTAACATAACATAATTTTGTGACCCCACGCCCAGCAGGTCATCCCGCCGCGCCATACACACCAACTCATCAGTTTGGTCGAGAGCAATCTATGGGCACGCACAGCCATGTTAAGTGTCATTTTTCATATTGTTTCTGCAACACTCGGCAACTGTTCAGCGGCAGGTGGGGAACTTCCACGAGGCGGACTGCCCTTTACCGTTCGAACGGGTTGCAGATTGGCATCCCAGATAGAGACGGTCGCGTCCAGGCCGAGGCTGGCGAGCTCTTTGGAGTTATGACAATACTTCAGGTCGCGTACTGTGTCCTGTTCAAGATAGGACAGGACAGAAGGGCGTCGGCGTAACAGTTAATGAGCTCTACTGGAGCGTTGACACTCAGGAAACTTTAACTTCGCTCCAGCAAAATGTTAATTTAATGCGGTACTGACATGGGGCAGTGCATTCGGAAGTGATATTACGGTCAAATTGCGACATTTAATGGCAGTAGCCCATATTCAATGCTCCAGACGCCGAACCAGCGCACCGTGTGCTCTTGGCCAGTGACCATCGCTGCGGACTCGGAGCAGGACCCAGACGGGTCAATATCGTCCGGGAGGCACCACAGCGCGATGATTTTGTCCCGAGAGCATGTGGCGAAGTGCCGATCGGTTATCCATGATATCCCAAAGATCCAGTCAGTGTGTCCCTATCGAGATGAAAATATGAAATAGAGCCACGCGAGAAAAAGCCGGGAACAAAAGGTGTGAATAGCCCGAGATGTTCTATATAGGAACTGTACATTGGGTACCCGGTCAGGAGGCGGGCACCCGTCACAAGAGACCTGAGCAAGCAGCAACTCTGCAGGAAAGTTAACAGCCAGCCTACCAAAGCTTTGCCGACTACTTCATATGTGCTGCTCCGACCCGAGCCAGTCAGCGAGTCCGGCAGGCGCAGCACCAATGCCACGCGAGGGTCGTCCGCCGGTACAGCGATTTTGTCGCCCGCCGGGTTTAGAGCAAGCGAGCGGACGCCACAGTCACCGTTGCTCAGGACACCATCCCCACCCTCCGAGGATACCCCGGAAATGCGTCCGCTTGGAAGGTATGGCGCCCGTAATTGTTGGGGCACCTCCCGTAAACTACCGGTACGGCAATCAACCTCAATCAACTTCCCGCACTTCGTGCCTGCCAGCACCACATCATCAGAGACCCAGACCTGCGCAGCCCGGCATGGTTGCGGTTAAAATCATTTACCCGTCGGCGCGTGAGCACCCAGCCCAGCTGTTTATAAGGAAGAAATACACAGAAGGGGAATAAGCGGGCAGTGTTCATACAGCAGCGAAAGCCTTATCGTACGCCCGAAACTGTACCGACGACAGCTGCCGCTCTCGTAATACACCCGGTACCGATGCCGCGCATTTTTTCTGTAGTTGCTTCACGGCCCACGTCCTACAACACCATGAGGGACGAGGATAGTTTTTAGTCCAATGCGAAGTCCATGGAATAGTATCGCGCTCCTATACGTATGGTGTCGTGCCTGCTACGCCCTGCTCTGGTTTGTGAAAGGGAAAGGCTGCGCAGAAGTGAAGCCTCCTCGCCGTCAGATTGTATCGACGTCGAGGGCCCCGCTTGCCCACGCTTGCTACCAGTTAGAACACCTGTATTATTTGGACCGTCGCCACTTATGCTCGAGCACACGCGGTAATCGTAAGGTCGAACGCGGCAGTTCTGAGAAGAGGGGCCCCTAGCTAGCTCAGTAGGTGAGGGCATGGCGAATAACACGTGATATTCTGTAGTTAACTACGGGAACTCGTCGAGTTCGGTCGTCCCGTCGTCTTCAAGAGAGCGGGAGGCACAAGCAGCGAGGACGGTAGACCTATCACAGTAGTAAATTACTGATTCTCGCCCCTGTTGCTCAACAACAAGCCCTGCCGTGCACTGTGGAGCTCCTGTTCAAAAACTATGTCCCCCGCCGGCGTCCAACATTTTATTAGGCACCATAAGCTCGACGACGCAAGCAAAGCCAGTCCTCGCGAGGGGAAATCACAAATTATCGCTACCGCCGAGGCGCCGACAACATCGATGCTGGTTAATGTATTTACAACGATGCGTTAGAGATTTCAAATGACACGAAAAAACAGCGGAGACAACCAAGCAAAAAGACGAAAAGAGGGAAAGCCTATTAGCGATTTTAGGTGTTCCGTGCACCTGTACCCGTCGTCGTTTAATGGCTAGCCCAAATACGGAAAGACGGCGGGCGGCTTTTCTTGTGCGGGCGATAGCACATGGCGCTCAGTTCCGGATTGGGCATTCGCCGACGCTTCGATGAGCCCACTCTCCGAACTCGCCGGGCATATCGCATCCGTAGCAGGGATAGAGGTTGGGCATGCCGTTTTTTTCGAGGTTCACGGTTGCGGGAAGGTTGCGTGAAGAGTCCATTGTGCACTCCGTCGTGCTTTCATGATGTACTTCAAGAAGAGGGCGGCTGCCCGCGTGGCCGTCGCGGCAAACACAGTAGCATGTGGTTGAGCGGTTGCCAAGGCTGGCGCTGGTGTGCTTGAAGGAACGGACGTGACGACATGGCGAGGCGGGACGAAGGCAACAGCTGGATATGATGGTGTTTGTTGTTGTTCCTGTTGCATACGAAGATAACAAGTACTTTACTTTCATGCTGCGTGTATTTTGAATTAAGTTTCAAAAGCTAAAAAATTTGTGTTTCACCCCCACGTCGGAAAATGCCAAGCCCGACCCACACTACCGCAAGGCTGCCGGCGAACATCACATAACATACTCACAAAAACATATTTATAGTATCCAAAGCGGGTGAAATAAGGCTAGGGATCAGCCATCGATGCATCGTCGATAGTATCATCATCAGTTGGTGATAGTGCCATCGATGTGATAGGTTGCGACATCGACATCGACACGATGGTAGTAGTGCTCGCATCAGTGCCATCAATTATCAAAACAATTGTGAAATATTGATTATTTAAGCCCGATGTATCGATATATCGTCCCAAATATCGATACATCGGCGAGAATATCGGCTTGAACTGCCATCGATGTCAGCATCTCAAACTATCAACGCCATCAACATCGACAATCCAAGATATCAATACCGTCAACATCGACGTTGCAAAATATAATTACCATCAACATCGACAAAATTCACTTGATCCCTAGCCTTAGGGTGAAATAGATCATGAGTGCACAAGTGGAAAAAAAGAGATGCGTTGTGGGGTTGTAGCTTAAAACATTTCGACTTTTCGGTAGATGCGGCGCCATCATCCCAAAACACACGCTACTCGTTAAAACCGACCGACTCCGCGACACGACCAAACTTCAAGGTACGCTCTTGGCGAACCTTGCCAGGCTTTGGGTCTTCTAAAGGCCCGCGGCGAGCCGCTACCCGACTACCAACTCCTATTGTCACTCGCATGGGTGTCGTCGTGCTTGGTTGGCGGGAGATCGAAGTCGTACGGCCCGTCAGCGGCCCCCCCAATGATATGACCGCAGGATTAGGCTTTTGGGATCTCAAAGTACGTATCTTGACAGGGAGAATGAATAAAAATGAGATTATACGGAGCAATTTCCCTCCCATTTCGGGTTCTTTTTGTGGTAGTATATCCAACATTTGTGGTGTAGATACCTCACATTTGCCCGAGGCACTAGCGATTTTAGGTGTGCTTTGTGTACCGTCGGAGTTGTTGATATGACGTCGGGCTCTATAGCATTCGTATTTTTTTTTCATTTTGAAATACCCTCGTATGTTTTTTCCCTGTCCGTGCTCATGTTGTTCTTCTTGTAATCCATCAGTTTCCTCGTATGTTTTGTATAAAGTTTACGCCGGTACGGTATATTTGTGTGTTGCCGTGTAGCCTTTCCATCCTTTCGTGGGAGTTCCTCGTGTTCCCATTGTCTTCTTGTGTGGCGGTTAGCCTCCTCAAGCTAAACGCTAGCACAAATCACACGGGATAGTAACTTGGTCTTTCCGATTCAGCCACCACCCATTCAAATGTCCTGAGAACTGTGAAGTAACCCCGATAACCGAGTCGTACGAATCATCCGTAATGCCGAGTAAGAGAAAGCGCTGAGGTTGCGCCTCGAGCCAATCCTCCAATTCACCGGCATTGCCACCAGACTGAAACGGGGAGTTAATCGCTTCCTTGCGTTGAGTCTCCGTAAGGGTCATAGGTAATCCAACCAAGTTCCGCGTAGGCATAGGCATTCCCACACGTAAATCAGTCGGGGTTTCACCACACAGCTGATTAATGTAGATACGAATCAGTAGCCAGACATGACCATAACCAATCGATGAAAACCGGGGGTACATGAAGAACTGCCTCGGAAAAGTCGTGTCGTCATGGAAGAGTGCATGAGACATATAGACTGCACGACGAAAAGTCTCCCATTGAGTCACGTAACCGAAGTGAAGTAACTCGCTCTTATGTTTCACAGCACGAAGTAACCCCGTCTTGGCGGGCGTAAGATTCAGACCACCGATATAAAGTGTTTCCGGGACGACGTCAGAACCATCCGGATTAATTGTCGTCTGAGCTGTAACAGCCTGCTCGAGCTCAGCAAGAGTACGCTAGTGGCAGGTAACGAACGGAACGGGAACAGAAGCCGAGTACACGTAAACAAGTTGTTGTCCTTTAGGTAACGCAACTCAAACAGGTGCGTCACTCAACAGCTTCAAATCATCCGGAGTCACAGTTAGGCTAGTTTCCTCGTGTAACTCGCGAACGGCAGCATCAACAAGCTCTTCGTTAGCTTTGATTGAGCCAACCGGGAACCAAGTTTTACCGGTACGAGGCTCGCGTTGTAACACAAGCTTAACGTTCGATAGTTTAGTCCCTCCAACGTGAATTACGACCACCACGTAACGTCCAAGTCCAACATAAGCCATTTCGAGTCAATCAAGCAACGTCGAGCAAATCAAATGGTAGCGAAAACGTGTGTCGACAAATGAGCTCCGAAACCAGTATGGTGGTTAGCCTCCTCAAGCTAAACGCTAGCACAAATCAGTTTTAATATGTTTAGTTCTGTCGTTGCAAGATGGCAAAATGATGTTGTCGAGAGATGATGTTGAGAAGATGTTTCATTGTTTGTACTTTAGCAAAATATGTTGTAAGTGAACAATGGAAATGATAAATGGTTTTGTCACCTCCCTCTGTTGCACTTGGCTTTTATAGCTTTCTGCCCATATAGCTTACGCTTGTTTGCTTCGCTTACGTGTCAGGCGTTAGGGCTGTCTAACCGTCTTCATCTGTCTAGAGACGCGGCCCGTCTAGCATTGAGATTCACGACGCGGCTCCTTCTGCATCGGAGAACTCGCTTAGGCGCGTCATTTGGCTAGTTAGATTATCTGTGCGTACTTGTACGTACCGGGAGGTACTGGTCGTACAGTAGGCATCAGTACCCTTATGAGTATTGTAGTAGCGACGTACCCACGTTTGTGCGTCCGTCCGATGGAAAAGCACGAATTGGAATTAGTAACGAGTACATGTACATTGTCCTGCAATGTACATTTGCAAGACTGTACTCGTCACACTTGGCTAGGTCCGTGCACAATGTAGAGCTTCCATTTCCCGTGTCTTGGATTCCGTGATTCTCTCGACACTCTTTCCCTCTTATTCACCCCCCCCCCCCCCCCCCCCCCCCCCCCCCCGGTTTTCCATGTCGTCGTGCGTGTCCATACATGTATATGTGGTGTTTCATGTCTATGATGCATTACTATTGTCTAATGTCTATGCACCGTGCCTATAATTGTGATATGTCCCTTGGCATGCAGTGTATCCAATCTGTTAAAGAATGCTACTCCTTTGCTCACGAGGATGAAAGGGGGGGGCGGGAGGAGGTTGTCTCCTATGGTAGTTTACCTCGTTGATCGCTTGGCCATTTGTGTGACGAGTACAATCCTGCAAAGTACATTGAAGGACATTGTACATCTACTCGTCACTAATTCCAATTCGTGATTTTCCATCGGAAGGACGTACATCGTGGGTGCGTCGCTAATGCAATTTAGCGAGGGTTATGATGCGTACTGTACTGCCAGTACCTCCCGGTGCGTGCAAGTACGCACAATAAATCTAACTAGCTAAACGACGCGCCGAGCATGGTTCCCAATGCTGAGCGAGGTTCCCAATGCTAGATGAGCCGCATCGCTAGTCTGTTGACGACGGTTGGAGAGCCCTAGCACTTGACACGTAGACCAACCGAGAGCAGGTGCAAGTTAGCTAGGCAAAGGTTATTTAAGCCTAGCGCAGTAGAGGGAGGTGACATGACCTTTTAACAATTCCTTTGTTTAATTACAGTCTAATGTTAAACAGTAAAATAACACATTTTCACATCTCTCCCTCCATCCGCACTTCCACCTGCAGAGAAAGCAGCATAAAACAAACCAAAGTAGATTTGTGCCCGGAGTTAGCTCTCAGAAGGCCAGCCGCCACATTTGCGTGGTTGCTCGACGTTCCCCTAGCTTGGGTGTGGCGTCCTCCCGTACTCTGCATTCCGCGCATGTTTATCCCACATGGGTATAATGGGCACCTGAATACCTCACGGAATGGGACATCCAATTATAGCTCGACGACGCCTTCCGCCTCTTCTCCTCATCCATCCCCACCTTGGTATGTCTCCCTACCCCCCCCCCCCCCCCCTCCGCCTATCCCTTTGCTCAATCTCCCAAGACCCCATGCACCCCACCCCACTACCCCATGAAAACGATTTACGACAATACCATCAAATCGGACCGGTTGTTGTCTAACGGCCATCACTTTCTCAATCATTTAAGACGCTTAAGAGCAAAGATTGGGCCGGGTGCTCTTTGACCACGTACACCTATCGATACACCTATTTGCAATGTATGCCGACGTTCCCCGGAGGTTTAAAATTGTAAACAATCGCAGTATTTAACACAATCCCACATTAATTACCACAGCCAAAACAGTGACAACATAAGTAATTCTGTAATCAAGAAAATGATATGTACACAAAAACATAGCCACTTGCTGTCAAGAAGTGCAAAAAGAAATTGCTGCTCGACCTTCACGATGCACGGCCCGCTCCCACTGAACCGGGGTGCCAACCGGCTTAGGTTGATCGGCGTTCGAGAGGGGCGACGGGCCAGTCTAATCAAGCTCCCGCGTGACTTCGGTCTTGTCGGAGAAAGGAGGGGAAAAACCCCTCCTCACGCGTTCGCTCGTCGACCCCGCCGTCGCATCCCGTAAGCCCCGCCCCAAGGTCGTAGCCGCTCCTCCCGACGCGACTTTTCCTCCTAGTCGAGCCCCCCCGTCACATGGAGGGCATGTGGGGGCAGCCGAGACTACCACGCATGAAAAGCTAGCGCTCTTGCCGCCGCGCGGGAAAGATCCCCCGGCTATTTCCCCGGCTTTTTTTGTTTGGTACCCGGTTACCCATATGGAAAATAAGCTAGTGGCCGTACCCTGCACCCACCGATCGCGCGTCCGTTGATTGAGCACTTTGTTTCGAGTGCGAGCCTCCGCGCCGACCCGGGATCGCACTCCTAGGTTTTTTTCCAAGGGCGAGACATCGCAATAGTCGATCAAAATCTTCGTTGCCAATTATCCCTTTATGGACTGTCATCGGCGCCGATCCACCTCGTCACCACGTTTCGTCTAAGCATGGCAACAAGACCATGATCCCTTTTATGACGCAAACGGATTGTTGATTGGTCAATCCATGAACCCTTTCCCGTTTCATGTTGGCCGTTGATATGTCAAGGAACCAACGGTGGCCATAGATGCATTTTACTTTGAGTATGGTATTGATAATGCAATTCTGCTTGAACGCCTTCTCCTTATGATCGTCACAGTCGACGACGTAACAACATTTGACTTGTGTGTAAATTATCATTTTTCATTCATTTGCTACATTTTATCATATGGTTAATGTGGATAGAAAGCTAACTATTATTCGATTTAAGCTCGCGCGGGATACAAGAATGGATTAACGGTAGAAACGATAACTAAATATCGATGCATATGATAAATCGCGGCCTAAATATCGGTGCATATATGATAGATCGCGGACTGAAGATCGGTGCATATGATAAATCGCGGCCTAAAGATCGAAGCATCAAATAAATCGCGGCCTAACTAAAGATCGAAGCATTTGATAAATCGCGGCACTAAAGATTGGTGCATCTAATAAGTCAAGCCTTTAAACATCGATGCATTTGGTAAGTCAAGCCTTAAAGATCGATGTATCCAATATATGTAGTGCCTAAAGATCGATAACTGGCTGATTGCAAAAAACTCGATGCATCGATTGTTGATCATTAATAATTGATATCTTATTCGGGGCATGTTAAGCAGCCGGGAAGCAAAGCCGGGGTATGTGTGGCGTTCGGTAGCCGTCGATTGGCCCACGGCTCGATAACATGGAGCACAACAATATGGTATGATTTCACTGGGCTGACATGCTACGTCGCTAGTATGTTGTGACCATTATGATAACCCTGACGCGCAAGCCACGAGGAGCGTGCATGCGAAACCAAACGGAGATGGCTAGGAGCCTAGGACATACCGATTCAATCCTATTGCGGTGGATGGAGGGAAGTGACATGCACCTTTTAACTTTCTCCTTTTAATTCAGTTCTACTGCTAACGCTAGACAGTAAGACATCTTCAATCTCTCCATCTGCACACCCACAGGCAGCAACATTGAATTGCGTTAGCATTCGGCTAGCGATGCAAACTGCCGCCGCCACTCCGGTGTGATTCGTTATTTCTAATTTCAGTTTCTCCCCAACAATTTTATAATCAAAACTATATTTCTCTGCCGGCAATTAACACATCTTATCAAATTATGCACCGTCAGCAACTTTTCAGTACTTAAGAGGTAAGGAAATACCATTTCGTACACAGTACTCGCATGCGATTGGGCACGCCGCCAGCCAGGCAGCGCAAATGGCAGCCCGCAGCACGGGGCAGAAAAACGTCACGGTAGTTATTTAAGATAGGGTTCATCTCTATTCTATATTAGAAAGCTAAGCGTGGCTCACAAAAGTTAATATTTAGTGTACCAAACATATTGTGTCCCGTTGTATCGCCGTTGTATCGCCGTATACTATCTGCGCGTATACCTGTCGCGCTACATAGACCGCCACCCCACGTTGCTCGGCACCCGCATACACTGCTCTGCAGCACCACCTCCTTGCCGCGCCGCGCGAGTATTACAAACTTATTGGTGATAGAAGGTTTTATTTGGCCATCTTGAGGCAGACGTGAGCAGGAGAAGCACCTCATCCCATCGCTGCACGCACCCCCCCCCTGCCAGCTCACTTCACGATGTTATTGGCATCGGCAGGTGCTCGCCTGGGCGCCTCTCTCGCCCCCTCCAGCGGCGTCGTCAACTGCGCTTGGGCAGCCATGGCACAGCGCGCCGCCTCACGCTTCGCCGCCGTCCCGGAGGCGCCCAAGGACCCCATCCTTGGCGTCACCGAGAAGTTCCTGGCCGATCAGAACCCCGCCAAAATGAACCTGGGCGTGGTACGTCACCTCTCTGCTCCGGTGCTACGTTGTCGTCGGGGCTACTCCATCTTTTCCGCCTGATCTAGAACTGCCCTTTTTATTTTGACCCCTCCCATCTACACTCAAGACACCCATCCAGCAACTGACCCTGCATCTCGATGTTATGGCGCCTCGTTTCGCCTACACGTACCTGTTTGTCTACCGTGTTACGATATTGGTCGGTACCGTCTCGTGTTTCAGGGCGCCTACCGCGACGATGACGGGAAGCCGGTGGTGCTGGACTGCGTTCGGAAGGCGGAGTCCATGATCGCAGGAAAGGAGTTCATGGAGTGAGTGGCCACTCTCCTCTCTGCCTTCATCCTTGTCACATGTATATATACGCCATCGCGACGTCATAGCTTGGCGAGTTTCTTGCGCTCGCGGGTGATGAACTCGCCGCTGGTTGCGACGGCAGGTATTTGCCGATGGCCGGAAACAAAGTGTTCAACGAGCTCTCCGTCAAGCTCGCCTACGGTGACGACCACCAGGTGATCAAGGACAAGCGCGTGGCGGCCGTGCAGACTCTCTCCGGCACAGGTTAACCCCCTCCCCTTCCATCCTCGGCATTTATCGCCCATCGTCAAGTTTCTTCTCGAGGTCTTACGACGTCGCTCCGCCCGACCGACGTCCACGCGACAGGCGCGTGCCGACTGATGGCCGACTTCCAGAAGCGCTACCTCCCCGACAGCAAGGTCTACATCTCCGTCCCCACCTGGGCCAACCACCACAACATCTGGCGCGACGCCGGCGTGGAGCAGACCACGTACCGCTACTACAAGCCCGAGACGCGCGGACTCGACTTTGAGGGGATGATGGAGGACATCAAGGTGCGCCCATCTTTCCCCCCTGTCCCTCTCAAAACTTACCTTCAAACCCCCGAGATGTGCTGACATCTCCTGTGGTCCATCCCCCTGAAGGCTGCGCCCAGCGGGAGCATGTTTCTGCTGCACGCCTGCGCCCACAACCCCACCGGAGTGGACCCCACCGGGGAGCAGTGGTCAGAAGTGAGCAAGCTGATGCTGGAGAAGAACCACTTTGCATTCTTCGACATGGCGTACCAGGTCCGGCCTGGCATGCTCCCCCACGTCCAGAAAAAGATATCTCTCTCTCTCTCTCACTCTCACTCACTCTCTCTCTCTCTCTCTCAACCTCTTTCTCTCTCTCTCTCAACCTCTTTCTCTCTCTCTCTCTCTCGCTCTCCTCACACTCTAACACACTCTGCCTCTCTCTCTAACACACTCTCTCTATGTGTGTGTGTGTGTGTGTGCAATTGTCGTGGCATATCATTGCTGCATGATGCTGGTTTTTGCGATCAGGGCTTTGCGAGCGGAGACTGCGTGAAGGATGGGCAGGCCATCCAGATCTTCCTCAAGGTACGATTGCCCCCCCCCCCCCCATCCCCCTCCTCCCCCAACCTTCATACGCAGGTATGATACTCCCACCAGTAGTCATACTTAGTTTGAGGAAGGGCGGGCTGGATGTCCAGAGGCGAAACTGTGACGAAATTCTGCCGGTGCTGAGCTTTCCAAGACGACGTACTACGCCGTAATATGTTTGCACTTTATGTACTCCTGTGCTGCTGTATATTGTCTTGTCGTTTGGACAAGGTTTCTTCTCTTCTGATTTTTCATTCTACTATGGTACATATGATCAACTCTTTTCGGCCAATCTTCTGCTGGCATTCCGCTCCATTGCTGCTGTCATTTTCACTTTATTGTCATGTTTTTGTTTGGTACACCTCGGTGTTCGCGCCAAACTTATTCATATGTACTTGGCAAGCATTACATGTTTCTGTCTGGGCACATTCAATTACCTCTGCCGTTGCAAGAATCGATGCGATTCGTGGTCTGTTTACCAATGGCTGATATTATATTTTGAATGCATTGTTTTTTGAATGATGTAGTTTCATATTCTTTGCCGTTGTCTCGAGGTCTGGATGCGTGGGCAAGATAAAAGTAGGGTAGGGAGGAGGCGTAGGAAGCTGGCACTAGCGATCGGCTGACAGCATTGTGCTGGTGCTCTGTGCTTCTCAGGATGGACACCAGATCGCGCTGAGTCAGTCTTACGCGAAGAATATGGGGCTGTATGGCCAGCGCATCGGCTGCCTCTCCGTCGTCTGCGAGAACCCCGCTGAGGCGAGCGCGGTGGAGAGCCAGTTGAAGGCCATCGCACGCCCCACCTACTCCAACCCCCCTCTCCACGGTAAGATGTCGAAAACATGCTGCATTTCTTCTTGTATCCTGTTGTCAAACTCGAGAAATAGTGTTTGTTAGGTTTGCCCAGATTGTAATCAAGAGTAGCAGTTCAGATCAGGCAGCGTGAACCTGTTTGTGCCGGCGGGTTGTATGTGAGCAGGCGCGGCTATTGTCGCTAAGATTCTGGGCGACCCGGCGCTGAAGGAGCAGTGGTACGGCGAGGTGAAGACGATGGCGGACCGCATCATCACCATGCGCCAGAGCCTGCGCGAGTCGCTGGAGGCCGCGGGCGCCCCGGGTACCTGGAACCACGTCACCGACCAGATCGGCATGTTCTGCTTCTCCGGAATGACCCCCGAGAATGTGAGCGCCTTTACACTCTATTGTGACAACCAAACTTGCCCTAAATCTTACAGCCATGTGTCATTTGGAATTGTGTTTTTTTTCTTTGCAAAACTTCATTGGCCCACTTTGTCCTGGCGATCTGTGCTAAGTCCCTTCCGCCTTTCCTACCTGCCAAGCCATCAGCACTGTCTTGTAAGTAGTTGATGAGTATTTCATTAGGGTTCACTAGAGTATTTAGGGCTGTAGATAATATGGCAGTATCTAATGTTATTGAATATGTGCTCGTACCTCCGAATGTCGCCATGGTCATTCAAGCGCTAAATCTGTTGAATGCCGTTCAGTCGCAAAATAAGAGAGCTGCGCTGGAAAGGGAGCAAAAGTGAAAGACTAGCGAATCGATCACCTTCGTGATCACCTCCGAATGTCGCCATAGTGATTCAAGCGCTAAATATATTAAATATGATATAGTCGCAAAATATGAGCTGAGCTGCGCTGGAAAGGGAGCAAAAGTGAATAGGGAGAGTGAGTGGGGCAACAGTGAGAGTGAGAGTGGGGTAACAACCAACCAACCAACCACAATGGTAACTTAGGCACCGTACTAATGTTATGTTCGTTAACACTTTGACGTGATGATTTGACATAACCCCACTAACACCCCGTTTGACACCTAAACGTGATGAATGAAGCTTATATTCAACTTGTTTGAAAGATGGAAATGTTCCACGTTGATTTGACATAGTGTAGGCGAGACTGCTTTTCGAAAATTTTGTCGTGTTGGAATGCCTCTGTGAAGTATTTTTTCACCCTGACCCTCATTCATTCTTCCACCCCACCATGTCTGTAGGTGGACAAGCTCGCGGCGGAGCACTCCATTTACATGACCCGCAACGGCCGCATCTCCATGGCCGGCGTCAACAGCAAGAACGTGAAGCGCCTCGCCGAGGCTATGGCCACCGTGATGAAGGCTTAAACCCTGACGATGTCCTTTGAATAGGGTTACAAACCCTAGGAGCCCACTCCCTTCCCCTCCCCCCAACACTTTTTTGCCTGAACACCACCCACTTCCGTCATTCATTTCCACCCCCTCCGCAGCCGCCACTCGTGCCGACCCTCCGCGGACCCCTCTGCACCGAGGTTCACGGCAAGCTGTAAAACTTTTTCAAATGCTCGAGCGCCTCTTCGTTGGTCCGGCAAATGGTAAACATACTCTGCAGCTCGTTCTTGTAGACAGCGCCTGCAGTGGCAAAGTGTGCGCTCCGTCAGGTCACCGGTAACGCACTTGTCGGGCTAGGCAGAGTGTGGGGGCAATAGTAAAGAACAGCGTGAGTGTGTGTCGCACCGTAGTCGACGCAGTCATCGAGGTACTTCAGCATGTTGTCGTAGAAGGAGTCATAGTTCATAAGCAGCAACGGGACCTCGAATTCGGTGCCCATTCGGTCCAGCTGCAGTAGGACGGCGATCTGAGCACCGGAGGGAGCAACAGCGGTGGTTAAATCAAGCACGTCGTCCTTCAATAAGGTCGTTCAGCTGAGACACGAAATGCTTCAAAGATAAATACACCCTTTCGAAATGAGGTTAACTCCAGCTGCGGTCTCACCTCGAAGAACTCGTCCATTGTGCCTGTTCCTCCCGGGAAGGTGATGACGGCAGTTCTATCTGACTCGGAAGACCGCGTCACCGTCTCCACCAGTCCGTGCTGAAAGACACAAGTTGTGGAGTCGAACCAAGTCAGCGATTTCACAGTAGAAAAACAAGTCCGACGCAGTGGTTAGGGGCAGCGATACTCATACCTTTCGTGCAGAAAAGAACTCGCAAGTGGTGTATGCGTGATCAGGCAGGTACTTGTGTATTTTGCTCGACTCCTGTTCGTCGACAGCAATTCAGAAAGACGACAACAAATCCGCCTCGCCAACTTTGGCGCGTCTCGAGTCAGAAGTGGCAGTATTCCATGCAGACGCGTAAAGAGCGCAAGAAGACACGGTCTGCCTGCGTTGATGGGCTTCAACTCACCGCCCCGACCCACTTCCCGCCCTCCCTTTCGATCATAAAGCCCGCCACGGGGAAGCCGGCCTCCATCGCACCGCTCGACACGGCCCCCATGAACCCGGCACCCGCGCCCGACCAGGTGGTGCTGCCCCCGAACAGCTTCGCCACGTCCTGACTAAGCTGCTTGGCTTGCTGGTAGTGAGGGTGGTCCTCCGCCACTCTGCAAGTCACCGCGACGGTCGTGCCGTTTAGTTTTTGATCACGGGATCCGACTATTCTTTACCCGGCAACTGCGTGGAAACGATACGAGATATCAAAACCGTGCGAACACAATAAAACGGCCACCTGGACGAGCCCAAATAGAGCGTCCCGCGGCCCATTGTTTTAATGATCTAACAAAACAACAATACATAACCCGTCAGTCCGTCTGAAATGTTCGTCCATGCCTGTTGAGCTACCGTCTTGCACCAACGCAGTGACAGAAAAGGCGGCGATAATAGTGCCGCGCCATAGGCGAAGCAGTACACGTACTTCATAACAGCGGCTGATTTCCGACGCTACCGCATCGGGACTCCTGCGTTCTGTCGTCATCGCATGTAGGATTGTCCTCTGGCCGCTGCACAAACCCTTTCGTGACACTGGCGGTACTGGTGGCTCCAACTGATGAGGCGGCACTGGTGCCTGCGTGTAGCTTGCCCGTCGGTGTGCGAAGAGCTGACGAATCCGCTGCGGCCGACCAGCGTAATGACTCACCGCGCACTTCATTAACCTTTCGTCCCGCAATCAACACACGCCTACACGTATATTATCATCCGTCGGTCTGATATTGACCCCCCGCCAGAAAATCCCGTCACCTCGACACCTGCTCAGTTCCAAAAGCAACTGGGAGCCTTAACGCATCGCTTCTCGTTCCGTCCAATCGATCTTATTTGATGTGCTGATGGCGTTCATTATTCGCGGCGGTGTACGCCAGTTCCGGTACAATTACTATAGTAAATCACGTAGTTGGTGGTAAATCCTATGGTACGTCGATGTTTTATCGCGCAATTAAAATAATAACAATGTAAAATAATATAAAGATAGTAGGAGCAATAGTAATAGTGCCAGTACGGGTACTTACGACGGTTCCACGACAGCCGACAGTTGCTCGGAAACCCCAGGAACCCGACAATGTCTCGGAAAGTCCAGAAATCACCACGAAAAGAACATAGATATTTCTCCGGAAACCCTGCTGCTACTCACAGCAGTTCCCCGCGATCAGAGAAGCGACAGTTGTGGGACGGGGGCGGCCAGTCGGGAGGGAGAAGCCGAGTGTCAGAGAGGCCCCTCGAGGTTGCGCCAAAGTGTCGAAGCTTTACAGGGGGCGCTACTCGAAATTCTCAGGAAGTTGCAAAGGTCGGCTTCTACAGCATTGAGCGAGGTGTGGGTTAAAGAGTTTCGAGGATCCACCGCGGAAGTTGCACTTCCAATATTCTCCACGACTAAACTCTAGACACTACAGGACCATTGCAACAGCACAGCTGCCAGCGTTACTGCCGCTATAAGGCGGCGCCCTGGCAACTTGATGGGTATGGGAGACGGAGGACTGTGTTATGTCAACGAACGTGCTTTTGAAGTGTGAGCGAAGACGGGCTTGTAATTCTTCGGAGGCTGTTGGGTGGCGAGTTGGCAAAGAAGGAGAGTCAAACCGTTCGAGAACAGCGGGCGGTGGCTGTCTGCACGGTATAATCCATACCTCGACAGTGGGGCGAGGCTAGGTTAGTAAAGCGCAGCTAGCTTTGGGTGCGGGAAGACTTGGCGTATCATAGGGTGGTCACAATGTGGGACGCCGCCGAGAAGACGTCGCCGCCAAAATCCGGCGGACTCGGGGCGCTGGCTGAAAAGGGGACGCGGACAAAGGACGGGAGCGTGGAGGGGGTCGACACGCCGTCGGGAGGCGGGTCAGTGACGGGAGAAAAGGAGCCGGTGCACTCCCTCTCCATACATCTCGATCTTTTCTGATGAACTCGACTATCCATGCATGTTACAATAATTTCTCTTATTCGCTATTTATCTGTTTATATTATGTTTTGCGAATTATCCATTTAACAGCTGTGCATTGAGGAAAACAAAACGTTCACTGTCTCCAACTGAAGTTCCCCTGCATCCGCAAATGTTATCGCTGAGTCCCACCATGTCGAATTGGCTTATGTTGTGCAGGAGCTGCCTATGGTGAAGAAGGTTTCCTACGGAGCAGTGTCCTTCGCCACCCTGTCTCTCGGACTTCTCGTCAACGCATACGGCTACGATTTCTACGTGCAGTTAGGTGCACTACTTCCGGTGCTGTCGCTCTTCACAGCTCTCGCACGCTCCTGCGACATTGCGACCGATATGTGCATGGCGTGGTTCTCCGATAATGCTCGCACGCCGTATGGTCGGCGACGGCCGTTTATGGCGCTGGGCTGCATCCCATACGGCGTCCTCTTCTTCTTGTTCTTCACCCCCCCGACCACCTTGGGGCCGATCGAAGTGTCGTTCTATTTCGGAATCTTTTACATTCTGTTTTACCTGAGCGACACAGTCTCTACCGTCCCCTACGACGCTCTCGGGCCCGAACTCACATCAGACTATGATGTGCGCCCACACATCCTCTCGCCCACAATTTTGGCTACTTAATTGCGTCTCCGAAACTGTCGACGGCAACTTTTGTTTAACTCTGTACCCTACTAACCGCTATCCCCCCCCCCCCCCCCACCCCTCGTCCTCACAGGAACGAAACACAGTGTTCTTCGTGGCTCGACTGTTTCAAATTAGCGGTTCTGTCACCGCATCAATCTTGCCCGCCGTGCTCCAGTCAGTGCTGGTGGCCCGCGGCTGGTCATCCGGCGCTTCGCAGCGTTTTTCCCTCGCTATGACAGGTACACGGTAACACAGCAACGTCCAGTGTCACAACGTCCCATGCAACACCACGGCCATGTTTTACTTTCGACTCCGTAACTTCGTCCTACGATTAAGCGAAACAGAATACTAACTTTCAGTGTGAAATGACCCCGACACAGCCGCATTCTTCGCAACGTGGTACATTGTGGCCATGTTCAACTGTGTCTTTTCCATCAAGGTAGCAGCCGCTTTATTCCCGTTCGCCCCCTCCAGCTTTTTCGAAAGAGAAGCGGCCAGCACTACGGCCTCGCAAGAAATTTGCGTCTGTAGCAATTCCATGTTTTCGTTGTCATGGTTACGAACCACGCGCTTATCACGTCACTTTGTCACATATCCTACCTTGTCGTATAACCCAACTGTTACCGAACTCGGCGCAGGAACGACCCCCCCCCCGCCGACCAGGATGAAACCATCAAGGCGCCGCTGGTCCCCTCCATCATCCGCAGCTTCCGCAACCCGGCCATCCAGTCGCTCATTTTGGCGTGGGTCATGGACGGCCTACAGATCGCGATGCTCATCACGCTCTTTCCTTTCTACATCCGCTACTACATCAAGCCCAGCACCTCCACCAGCTTCCCCCTCAACCCGACCACGATGATCGGTACGAGCTGACACACCTCGCACGCCTCACGACGATAAATGAATCATTACATAGCTACGATAATTAAACCAAGGCGCGTTAAAACACTTTTCACAGTGTTCTGATGAGAGGGTCTCGACACACTCTGTCGCTTGTTTAACAGGCCTCAATATCACGCTGCTTTTCCTCGCCGCGGCGATTACGACGCCCGTTTGGCTGCTGATCGCGAAGCGCTTTGGCAAGTTCAATGCGTGGATAACGTACAACGTTGTCAGCGCCGTTACGACGCTCCTCCTACTCGCACCGCAGCCTGGACAAAACGTGCTCGTGATGGTGTGTCGGCCCAGCCCCACCGACCCAGCAAAGCGCGCTACTCTAGGCACCCATATGTGCCTTTATCTCACCATACATAACGACAATCCTGTAGGTTGTCATGTTTCTGAACGGCATCCCCGGAGGTGGCGGCTTTCTGAACAATTCTATCATGGTACGTTTGCCAATCCGCCCTGCATATACGCGTGACGCCCCGCCTATTTTCTTCCGGACGGCTTGTCTCGATTCGACCCTCAGTCTGGCGTCCCATCGCGGCTTTACCATAGGCGGACGTGGTCGACTATGAGGAGCTGTTGCACGGGGTGCGGTCGGAAGGGACTTTTAGCGTGTACAATACGTTGGTAAACAAGACGGTCGCCATCCCAGGAAGCGCAATCCCTCTCGGCATCCTCAGCATGCTCGGCTTTGTGTACCCCATCAACGGCGTCGACCAGGTAGGAAGAGCCCAACCTACCCACTAGTAATAGCACAGGGACACAGGACTAGCGGGAAAAGTTCCTGTTGCGTTATCACTCGCGTGAAGAATCTAACCTCGGCGCCGTCCTTTGTGTCTCGCAGACTCAGCCAACCGCGGTCATTAATTTTTTGTTTTACGGCCTCACCGTCTTCACCTTCGCGTGCAGTGTCGTGGGCGCAATTGCCAAGATGCGGTTCCCACTGCGCACGCCCAAGATTCTGCTTGAGATTCAGGAGGGGGTTGGGACGCTAGCGACGGGCGGCGACGTACTCGACCCAATCACCGGCGCCCCACTCCGTCGGCCGATGCTCGACAAGGACGAACAGCGCGTGCGGTGGATGCTCGAAAACTTCGACCCCGAGATCCGCCGGTGCGTGCTAGAAGACGCTGACGCACGACCGCTACAGCGACGAATGATATACTGGGTCGTTTTCAGTTCACTTCTGTCGGTCGCACTGGGCGCGGCGGCCGTCGCGGCGCTATTTTATCTTCTCGGGGACCCGACACTGTCGGTCGCTGCGACGCTCGCCGTCATCGCTACCACATTTTCACTCTGCTGGACCGGAATCTGCGCACGCGGACTAGTGGACGCGATTCGGCTTAACGAAATGGACGGAAAGCGCGCGCAGCGTGTCGTGCAGCAGCTGGACTCGACGTGTGGCGCAAAGGACGGTAAGCAGGCGGGGGGATCCGCCGTAGCGTGACCCGCGACGGCGACATACCCACCTTGTGGGGCTGCGATAATTAAAAAGACGAGCTGTAAGCAATGATTACGATATCTTCATCATTCACTCTCATCGTGCCGACTCGATGTCGGACGGGTCGGAGGCGACGGTGGTGTACGTTACAATGCCGAGCAATTGCGCTACGTATGGGTCAGAAGAAAGAGGTCCCAGGTGGCACCTCCGCGGCTGCCGCGTCATCGCTGCTGCTCGAGCGCTCATCGTCACTGCCGTCTGAATAAGCACCCACCAGCGCGGCGAGCGGATTGTCTGTTTTTACGTCAGCGCCCCCTCCCCCCTCTCCACCCTTCACCTCCTCTTTCACCTCTTCTTTGTAGTCCTCATCACCGGAGCTACTTCCGCTCTCCCCTTGGGTTGCTTTGGTAACCGCGTCCGGGTCGAGCGTAGAGAGCGGCACAGGCACCGATGGAGGAACCCATCCTGAGCAAATAAGGTCGCAGCGACGAAGGAAGACTCAATCACTAATCAACTGACGCATTCCCTCTCAGCAGCAGACCAATGAATGTGATGATACGCGTCCCCCTGATTCCCCACAACACTTCAGAACTAGCCCTTCACGATAGTGCATCTAGACTGGATTCCTTCCGCACTCATTCATCAAGACTGCGCACATGCAGATACAGGTCACCAAAAAGGGAACCCAGATTTCTCTCCTTTTAAATATGCACTTTCCCTCTCATGCTCCGCAAATCAAGCTCAGATGAGCTAACTCACAGCCGTGATACCAAATGCTACGGAGACAAACACTTGTATTAACACAAAAGCCCGCATGCCCCACCCCCTGCATCCCCATTCCCTTTTGGTTATACACACACGCAGTATCGAGATTAGTTGCTGTTGTTTTAACAAATAATTGCATACTCATTATGTATCATTAAGTAATTCCAAACCTAACACACACACACCCTTACACTCAATAATGTCGTTCCCTAAGGAGACACACATGAATATTCTCGACCCTTCTTTCCCTTACTTCCTTACCATACATTCTAACACTAAAAAAAGTTCGGTAGCAGAAACTCATTTCCTCTTCCCACTCACCGTCCCCTCCCCCCCCCCCCCCCCCTTCCGCTTACAGTTCTGACAACTACCACCCCTACAGACACACGTGCCATTCCATACACAAGCGACCATTAATCTATGAGATCAGTCCGTCGATAAATTGATCAGCCTTCCTGACATACACACATAACAAAAAACAACAACCCCTATATACATCACACAATCCATTTCCGACTAGAGCATGCGCAAGCACAGTTCACACCCGAAACCTCGCCCTCTCAAAATACCATACACACGCCATCACACAAATTTACGAGCTTAACCCCCCGTAACAGCATACATGCTTAATCGCTCATCCTCACACTCACCCAAGATCACTTTCACTCAGACATATAGAAACACACATATACATGCAATCGCCCCCCCTCAAGACCATACATCTCATGGATCAATGTTTCACACATACACACACACACACACACACACACACACACACACCCAAGATCACTTTCACTCAGACATATAGAAACACACATATACATGCAATCGCCCCCCCTCAAGACCATACATCTCATGGATCAATGTTTCACACATACACACACACACACACACACACACACACACACACACACACACACACACACATCTTCTCCTCGGATGGATGCACACATCTATCGAATAGCCGTTGAAAAGCAATCACAATCCGCTTCATACACACATACACGCAGTCACACAAATACACACACACACACACACACACACACACACACACACACACACACACACACACACACACACACACACACACACACACACACACACACACACACACACACGCACACACACACACACACACACACATCTTCTCCTCGGATGGATGCACACATCTCGGTAATAGCAGTTGAAAAACAATCACAATCCGCTTCGTGATGGCCGCACCGTCGAGGTCCAGTGGGCCCGCTCCCGCCTGCGCCTGCAGCTCCTTCACAACATCTGCATGCGTGCGCGTGGCGGGTGCCTGCTGAACGTGCGCCTGTGGCACCCCTCTCCCCCGCCCCCTCCCCTGAAACCCCTGCTGATGCCTCTGCAGCGACCCCCCTGTGCGGCAGCGCCAGTATGTAGCGGCCCATCAGACAAAACGCACTGTGCCATAGTCAGCTGAATCAGCTCACCTGCCCGCCTCACTCACCTGCTCCCGGTTGTGTCTGCGAGGCTGCTACTGCGGGTGGGCCTTGACTCACACGGCTCTGCCACCCTCCTGCCGCCTGGTACCACATAAGACCGGGCGTCGTCGAGGTAAGAAAATAGAATGAATTTGGATGGATGTGTCTCTCCGTTCAGTTCATAGGTTAGAACACAAAGCAGTGGGGGGGGGCCAGGGAATAGAAAGGGTGAGGGGGTGGTGGACGTCGGACCAGTGCTGCCTCTGCCACGGCACCACCTCGTAACGCGCGCTGTCGGTCCTCTTCGGCCTTAGCAGCCGCTTTTCTGTGCGTTGCGGACGAAAGGTGCTGCTGGTACTGCGACTCCGACCGGTAGCTCACCTACCGCCGACGCAGCGTGGTGAGTGAAGCAGGGAAGCCGCCACGTCACTCACTCGCCATACATCCTCTGTTATACGCGTTGGGGAGGCGAGCTGGTCAACTTGAGGGTGGAAGGGCAGCGGTGAGGATTGACTCACGTGGCACAGTTCGCAGTGGTACACCGTCACCGACTCGCTCAGCCTCGCCGCCTCCGCCACCGCCTCCGCGGCGCTCCGACCCAGCGAGAGTCCACCCGTAGCATTGGTGCTACTACGTGCTGCTTGCGAGGCTGGTCCTGAACCACCGCCGCCCTCTTCTCGCTCGCGTTCCGCCTGTACCGTGACAATAGTTAAGATGCTCAAGAAAAAATTCTGACCGTCGACTACGCGACTCGGTGCTTCATCAGTAAAAAACGAGACCACTCACCGCCGATCTCATGCGTGACTCCATTCGCCGCTTATCCCTCACGGCCTGCCTTTTCTGCAGGCCTTCCATCTGCGCCGATAGCGACTGGTCCCGCTCGCGCATCGTGCCGACTATCTGCGAATAGTAGTGTTGCGGACGACGTCCAATTATAGGACGCGAGGTGAAAGCCACCGGTGTTCAAGTCCACCGGCGTTAAAGTCCCGATCCTGCTGCTCGCGCCGAGGCGGTGAAGGTACGGAAGACCGTTAAGCAGTGGCGCCCTGACCTGTGCGCTGGAGGGCTAGAAGCAGTAGTCGGAAAGAAGCGCGCTTGTCTGCACCCTCTTGCGTTGTAGACATTCGCAAAGAAAAAAGAGCAGCATCAGTTTTAACGTGGACCCGATCATCTACGCCTCTGGCTTTCTACCATGTACTTTAAAAGGAAAGTGAGGCACGCGGGTGGATGCTGATGCGGCGCCGCACACCATCAGAATGGATCCAGACGATATACCTATACAAGGTATCCGTACCAGTACGTGTATGGCAATAGCTGCTACCTACTACCGGTACTAGCCCTGGACGGGTACATGTAGCGGTTCCTTTGTGACAACCTTCCTCTGCTCTCTCTCTCTCTCTCTCTCTCTCTCTCTCTCTCTCTCTCTCTCTCTCTCTCTCTCTCTCTCTCTCTCTCTCTCTCTCTCTCTCTCTCTCTCTCTCTCTCTCTCTCTCTCTCTCTCTCTCTCTCTCTCTCTCTCTCTCTCTCTCTCTCTCTCTCTCTCTCTCTCTCTCTCTCTCTCTCTCTCTCTCTCTCTCTCTCTCTCTCTCTCTCTCTCTCTCTCTCTCTCTCTCTCTCTCTCTCTCTCTCTCTCTCTCTCTCTCGTCATCTCACCCTCTCACCAAGTGCTCGTGCGTTTTCCATGCCTTGCGTCCCGGCAAAACTCCATCTCGGTTTGTATCCCCCGCTCCCCTAGGAGTGCGCTCCCATGCTTCGTTGAAATGCGTGCGTCGGGTGCTTTGCGTCGCTTCGTTCCCGACTCTTCAAGCGTTGTGCGCCCATATAAATCCCCCCGTGCACGTTCGCCCCCGACAAATGCCCACTAGTGGATGCCGATCGCGACCTTCTACTCGCGCCGTTCACATATCATTGTGGACGATACTACTTCCGAGTGGTGACCTTGTAGTAGAGACCAACGTTGTTGTTCTCACCGCATCACTACGCCCTCCCAACGCAACCACCGCCGGCATGCGGTGCTTCGCTTCCGCGCGGTTAGCCGTCCCGGGTGTTTGCCCAGTCCTTGCTTCCCGCCGTTCAATGGGGGGGGGGGGCGCACTGCCGCACTGGTGGGTGAATACGCATACACATGGTGCATGACAGCCATAGATAATATATAGCATTATACCTAGTATTCGCGCGCCAGCCATCAGCGCTCCCGACACATGCTCTGGTCGTGGCTGTAACTCGTGCCATACACTGGGTGGAGGACAAAGAAAAGGTACTTTGAGACGCCCGGGGCATCAAGCCGAGGTGCCGCAGGGCAACATGCCGTCTCTCTGAAATCGTTGTTAGGCATGAATGCGGCTAGTGGTTCTTACCATTGCATGTCGCTACCTATTGGCCGCCGCCACCGCTCGCGATGGCACCGAAACACCTCCCAACATGACCCACTATTGACACCCCTGACGACGGAGATGACATGTCCTCCCGTCATAGCACTCGGGACTCCCCACCCCCCCTCGGATGCTCTCTCGCTCGTTCTCGAGCAGATGGCGCCCGACTCGACGCTCAAGCAACACATAATGCCGCTCTGCGCCATTGCGACGCTCTACGAGACGCCATTGTTCAACACGAGCCTCATGTTCACCTTTCCCCCCACCTCCCCACCCATATTTCAATTCCCAAGAGCCGTTCCCACCACCGTATGGCCAGTCATACAAGCAGTTGCAACAACAGCGCGCCCCTGGCGCGCCACCACCACAGTTCGGCCACCCACAGTCTCTAGGTGGCCAAGCACCGCTTCATACTTGCCCACCAGCCTCCTTCGCCCATCGTGGAGGCAACGGTGGCCGTGGGGGCCGCCGTCCCACCATTGACCCAGTGGTCGTCGGCCGAGCTGTCAACGAGGCCACCGGGTTTGACAAGGAGTCCCTCAACCGCTCCATGAAGATGACGGTCCCCACCATGGGACCCAACACTGAGCTCAAGCCTTGGAAGCGGAACTTCCACACCTTTTTGTCCCTGAAAGCTGCGTACCTCATCCCACAGCTCGCCCTCCGGGACTCGGGAGTTTGGCTCGACGAAGTTGCTCAGACATACGCGTACGCCATGCTGTTGCATGCCACCAGTGACAACAAGCGCGTTGAACAAGCCATTAAGTGCATCTCCGTTGCTCACCCGGACTGCACCACTGCCGCTTGGGACATCATGTGCGAACGTTTGGATAATCGCTCGTTTGCACGCTCCTTGTCGCTGCTGAACAACATGATGCTTCACCAACGCCCGGGACACTCCCTTACCGAGTGCGTCCACTTCATGCGCAAGAACTTTGACGACTACAACGAGACGTGCGAAATGATCGATGGCTTTGCATCCATCCATCCTCACAACCTGGGACTTCTCATGCTCCGCGGCATCTCCAGCAGTGGCCACTTTGGTTTGGCCAAACATTGTGTCATCAACGCGTTCGACTACCTCATCTCTGCGGATGAGGTGATGGCCGGCATCCTTCACCTTGCTCAGAACGTGGACGAAGACACCCCGGATATGGCACAGCCACCCACTAATGGCCCCGCCCCGCCCATCTCTACCTTTGTCGCCGCTGGTCGCGGCTCCCACAGCGGACGAGGCCAAAATCCTCGTGGCACTCGTGGCGGTCGTGGACTGCCCAACAAATGCAGCGCATGTGGCAGTCTGAACCACATCTTGTCGTCATGCACGGTGTCTGACGACGCCTTGCTAAAGTGGACCCTGGCCAAACGTAAGTTGATCATCCAAAAGTATGGCACCCCTGTTTTTGGCTCTGCTTTGGCTCACGCTGCCATGCTGAGCGACGTCCCCTCTGATGACCCTGACTCCCTCCCCACTCTCGAGGAATGCACGGACGAATTTGATGACACTGGGGTTAGTGTCCCCTTCACACTTGTCGCATTCTCATCCTCCCTCGCTCCCGGTCGTGACCTCTCTCAGTTTTGGGTGGTTGATTCCGCATGCTCAATCAACTTGACCGCGTTTCGACATGATTTTGTGACGTTTGACTCGCCCTCCACTCCCTCGCGAGTTGGAGGAGTCGGTGTTGATGTTAAGGGCAGTGGCACCTTACGTCTTTCCATTCTATTAGCGTCAAGCCAGTTCATCCACCGCACAAATCATGCGTTGTACACTCTTGACCTCTCCTCTCGCTCTACCCAGCGCATTGGTCACCTCCTCAATGTCAGTTGGATTCAATCGAACAGCGGTTGTGAATTCATTTCCCCTCCTAACTCTGACACTGGAGTGATCGTGGGCCCCACAGGAATGGGTGTGCTGAAACCATCCGGCAACGCCCTCTAACTCCTACCCCTCTAGCCATAGCTGCCCCCAAGACCCCCCGCATATTCCCCGCCTAGGGCCGGCGCTAGTGTTGCTCTCGCTGCCAAGTGCGACCAAGTACTTTGTCACCGCCGTTTCGGCCACCTTAACATGCCGAGCATGCTTGCCCAGCATACCCACGGTGTCCTAACCAGCCCCGCGTTAGCTACCCATGTAACCAATGTTTAGTGCGACTCGTGTTTGTTCCACAAGGCTACTGCCGCACCGCGCATAACCACCCCATGTACGAACCCGTCCCGAAACAGTTCCTCTGATATCTGGGTCCGTGTGACTGTCCCTTACCCCCATGGACTCCGCTATTGCTTGCTCGTTATCGATCACCATACGCACTACATGTAGGTGCGGTTCTTGAAGTCCAAAGAGGACACGTGCACAAAGCTCGAAAGCATCCCGCTGGAACTACGTCACTTGCATGCACGCCATCACTCTCACTCCGGCGCTTTTGCCCCAGTCATCAAGTTTGACTCCGACTATGTTTTTGAGGCTGCCCCGATCCGACAGATGGGTGCTCGCATGTGTGTCGGTGTTCAATTCTCTGCTCCATATGCCCACCACATGCTCGGCAAGGCCGAACACCCCAGGCAAACAATTCGGGACAATGCATTTGCGATGCTCCACAACATGGCCGTCCCCAACTTCATGTGTTCGTGCGATGTCAACACCGTTGTGTACATGCGCAACCGCACCTACAGTCGCTCGGTAGGCCATTCCGGCGGAGTTCCCCTCACTCTCTTTACGTCATCAGCACCAAACGCCTCAAAATTTCGGATTTTCGGATGCACAGTTTTTGCCAAGGTGCCCGACAGGCTGCGCCGCAAACTCAGCGAAAAAGCGTTCCGGGGCGTCATGGTTTGCTACCCGCCTAACGCCCTTGGTTACCGCATCTACAACTCGGAAACCCGCCGCATCACCACCTCCGTCCATGTCGTTCTCCAAGAGAACACAGTTGACTTCGGCGCGCACCCTTCGGTTCACTCGGTCATCACGGATGCCTCTGATGATGACGACCCGCCGGACATGCTGACGTCACACCCTATCGATACCCTATCCCCTCCCTCACCTGAAGTCCCCGACCCTCGTACGCCTCTTGAGGCTGACCGTCCTTCCCGTCCCCGGTCTCACCCCTCCGCTATGGCGACCTCGTAGCCCACATGGCCGAATACCCACCAGTCTTTGTCACAACATGTTGTAACCCCGACCAAGACAAAGCCAAGGAGGACATCTTCGAACTCCCTTTCGTGCCCGATCTGGTTATTGGCCCACATCACATTCCGGCATGTGCTTCGCATGCCGCCGTCGCTCTCCTCTCCGCCCGTGACTGTGTGGAACCGAAAACCTACCGCGCCGCGCTATACAGCGCCCAAGCCCTAGATTGGTAAGCCGATATGCACCAGGAGTACTCCTCTCTCATAGACAGCGGCACTTGGGAACTCGTCGACCTTCCCCCGGACGCGTTGTAGTCAACAACATGTGGATCTACAAGATTAAGTCAGACACTCTCGGCGATGTCTCTCGCTTCAAAGCCCGGTTCGTCGCCAAAGGTTGCAACCAACGTGTTGGCCTCGACTACACGGAAACATTTCCCCCCGTCATCCGCATGGCCAGCCTCCGCCTCTTTCTTGCCATTGCCGCCGTCCGTGACCTTGAACTGTGTCAACTCGACATCGACACTGCGTTTCTCTACGCCCCCACAAAAGATGACGTGTACATCCGACAGCCCCTCGGCTTCTATGATGGCACGTCCAACGTGTGTCACCTCAAACGCTGCCTCTACGGATTGAAACAATCCCCTCGCGAGTTTAACATGGTACTCCGTGCATGGCTTGTCGACAACGGGTGGCAACAATGCGTCTCGGATCCCTGTATCTACATCTTCCGCGCCGGTCACGTCTTCGCCATGATCGCTCTTTACGTGGATGACATTCCCGCAGCCTGCAATGATGCCTCATGGCTTACATCATTCAAGGCTAAACTTGGTGCACGGTTCAAAATCAAGGACATGGGTGAACTCTCCCAACTACTTGGCATGCACATCACCCGCGACCGATCGGCACGCACCATCTCGCTGGATCAGTCCAAATAACTCCGTGACATTCTGGCCAAGTATGGCATGACCACGTTTAAGCTATCGTCCCTCCCTATGGACCCCGGCTTCCTCGCCGGACTTGCGCACATGGCCTCCCTCCCCCTTTCCGGGGTGGCCAAGGACGTCTACCCCAACCTCCTGGGAAGTCTCAAGTACGCAGCCGTTTGCACGCGCCCCGATGTCTCCACGGCACTGAGCATCCTTGGCTCCGTCCATGCATACCCCACGGACGCTCACATGCTGGCCCTGAAGAAGGTACTCCGATACCTCCATGGCACCATCGACATGCACCTGACGTTGGGGGGGGGGGCGGGGGCACGGACCCTAGTCTCCAACTCACAAGCTTTGCCGACGCTGACTGGGCAAACGATAGCAGCATCCGCAAGTCGCGTTCGGGCTATCTCTTCACCCTCGGACGCGGACCCATCAGCTACAAGTCCAAACAACAAGCTTGCGTTGCCCAATCAACTTGTGAAGCCGATTACTACTCTGCGGCTGACGCCACCAAGGAGGGACTCCACCTCCGCCAACTCATGGGGGAGATCTTCAACGCCCCCATTACCGAAACCACCACCATGTGGGAGGACAACAAAGCGCCATCGCGTACTCCCAAAATGCCTTGGTCAATGAGAAGACTAAACACATCGGTTTGAAGTGGCACTTCATCAAGGACCACGTGGAGAAGGGAACCATCAAGCTGAGGTACCTCCTCAATGACAACATGGTGGCTGACATGTTCACCAAGCCTCTCCCATGACATGAACTGACAAGACACTGAAGTGCAATCCTTGGAGGAGGAGACCCAATGCAACGCTTCATCCCGTAGCTACCTTTAGGGGGAGTGTTGTAAGTAATACATTATAGTTATTAGTTGCAGATAGCTACTGTAAGCTATTCTAGATATGATTAGTACATGTCTAGATCGGACATACCGAACGATAACTTGTTTGATTCGGTACATAGCTACCGCTAGGCTACAACTCTCTCACATATGTTGTCCCGACACCACGCCTCAAGCTGGTTGTCTCCGTGACTTTCCCATTTTCGTGACTATGATTGTAACTACGTATGCGATAGTTACCTTCCATACTAATCGTGTTTGCACGGTTCACCTCGTAGTCCTCTCATCAAGGCGTGTCGGCTAAGGTAGAAGACCGTGCGGCTAGTCTAGCTGCGGTTAGGGAGTGCCGTCGCGCTACGGAGGGCCTAAAGTCTAACCCCGATGCCATTGGTCGCGGGCTGCACGAGAAAATATCACGATTGCACCCACAATAACGCGCTCCAACTCTTCCTCTCTCTCATGGAACGCCACAACGGAGGCCGATGGGAAACCAACAGAACTGACTTTGGTAACAAACCCATCAAATCATTCTCATCCGCCACACTCATCCACACCCCCTTGATTGCCACCCCCTCACCCCACCCACATGCCCACGTCTAGTTGTTGCTGACGAAGGGCTCTCGCCCAACTCCTTCACCTCATGCCATGCCATCCTACCTGACGAAGTACACTCTTCCCATAAAGTCCGTTACTAGTGGCACGCATTTAATTACCCGCCACGCACAGCCGCGATGGCCATGCAATTCGATTGGGGGGTAGAGTGATGACTTTCGAACAACACACCACGGCGCGTTGCTCACTGACGTGAGCACCTCTATCGGCACGCTCCGATTATTGTGGGCACACACGTTGGATTTGCGGCCGAAATTTTGCAGGCCGAAATTTGTGGATGTGCATGTTATGCACGCCTCTATGCGTGGCTCGGTGCACGTAGTGTCGCGATAAGCCGGGAGACTACTCGAAATGGGGCTTTCAGCATGTTTGCACAATTGCACGAGTATCCGCCGAGTGTGTTGCGCCCGGCCGCCTACAGAGCGGCAATACCGGGAATGGCATATCGTGTGCACTAGGTTTTCTTGCCAAGTGCCCGAAAATACAGGCAAGGAGCACGGGCTAGGGACCTATTGGGCTTGAGGGACGGTTGACTTGGAGTGTAAGCACCCCAGCGCGCGGATCGCTGGCCTTTCAAGCTTTCGCACCGCCGGGCGTGAAATATGGCGGGGAGCTTTCAAAGTACCCTAGCACGGGCCTTGGTTTGGCATGCGGCAAATGGCACGGCGCCATGCCAACATGGGGCATGATGAAATGGGTGACGCCGTGAATAGACGAAATAAAGAGCGCTGATTGTTGAGCGTATTGGCGGAGCGGGTGTGCGGGTACCACCTGTCCAAGGGTTGCTAGCCCCGCGCGAATGTGGCAGATTTTGAAACCCTAAAAACTTTAGTTGGCTGTACGAGGGGCTGGATGGCATCGGACGGCGGATTTGAAAACTTATATTTACTTGGGGGAAGGGCTTCCATTTGCAACTTGGTTTGCTCGAATCGGACACCGTACGGCAAAGATAGGCTTTTTTAAGCCTCCCAAGCTGTGGGTTTCCGGCCCCTATCCCACCCACGTCAAGCATCTTAACGGCACATGCCATCAAACCCACGTGCTCCCATGTTCGCGGACAGCATGCTGGGACCATAAAAATCGCGTGTTGTGTCGCCGATTTCGGGAGTTTTCACGAGCCAAAGTGTGGAAAATCCGAATTCCGGGGCGCCCGAATCAGGGTATGCCCCGAAATCGGGGTTGACCCGCAGACCCTAATACGTCAGTTCGTAGCCGTGACGGGCCCCATTTGTGCCCCGCTTCCCCCTTTACTTCACCGTCAACACAACTTTCGGTCCGCCTTTTCAACGAGCTAAAGTACAGTTAAACCCTACAAACCCTACATGATAAACACCCGCCCTACGCGAAAGGCCCTATTTCACTAGTA
Source organism: Tetraselmis chui (assembly GCA_026401115.1). Lineage (NCBI taxonomy): Eukaryota > Viridiplantae > Chlorophyta > Chlorodendrophyceae > Chlorodendrales > Chlorodendraceae > Tetraselmis > Tetraselmis chui. The sequence continues at coordinate 48,821 of JAPMLY010001163.1, forward strand.
ACGGACTTTATGGGAAGAGTGTACTCACCTTAGTGCTTAGACCCCCGGCACATAAACCCGACTTCATCCGGCTCCTCGAACCTAGATTCGTCGCACACACGAACGGACGAAGACGATACTCCTCGATAGAAAAATGTCAGATGGGGGAATGGAAGAACTGCACAAACCACAACCTCTCCCACACCGCACAAATGATTCGCAATAAATGCACCCCCCTCGCCAATGCAATTTGTCGACACTGGCCGGGTACATAAGTCGACATTCTTCCCATCGTCATGAGCCGCATATGCACACCTCACACGTCCACCATTACCAGTCTCACCTCCCTTCTCACCCTCCGCACCGACCCTCCCGACAAACTCATCTCAAAAACACGACTCGACACAAAACGCATCCAAGCACAGCTCCACTCGCACAATGTCTAATGGCTGCATTATCTCCTTTTGATCTACCGCATCAAGTCTCGCACTACCACACGCCGCATCTCCGCTTCCCGTACTCAGCACACACGACCATGAATGACATCCACCACCACTACCACGCATGTCACACTCCCCGGGAAGAGGGGGGGAGTAAAAAACCCCAACATCCTTTGGAGAGGTTGGATTTAGGCGATTCACGGTCTAGCATTGACTTATAAGTTCCCTGAATGGCATAGTTGGGAGGGCCTAGAGACAAGAGCCGGTTTCACCCGGTACATCTTGTAGATAATTTCAATTTCTCGATTGCACCCAGAAGATGATGACAAAGCGCGGACGTATTACCGGATCCCTTCCCCCTCCTTCTTATTAAACTCCATGCTTTGCAAGTTGATATAATGCATGTCGTTGATAGATGCCCTCAAAATCCGATCCCCACGTCGATTGTTGAAGGTTTGAAACTCTTATCGCGTTGGGATCCCCATTGTGACGAGTACATTCCTACAACAATACATTGCAATACATTGCACATGTACTCGTTACTAATTCTAATTCGTGCTTTTCCATCGGAAGGACGTACAACGTGGGTGCGTCGCTTCTGCAATATTAGCAAGGGTTTTGATGCGTACTGTACGACCAGTACCTCCCGGTACGTACATGTACGCACAGTTAATCTAACTAGCCAGATGACGCGCCAAGCGAGGTTTCCTATGCATAATGTGATTCCCAGGCTAGACGAGCCGCGTCGCTAGACTGTTGACGACGGTTGGAAAACCCTAACGCTTGACACGTAAGCGAGTGTAAGCAGGCGTAAGCTATCTGGGCGGAAAGCTATCTTAGCCCAGTGCAGTAGAGGGAGGTGACAGAACCATTTAACAATTCCCTTTGTTCAAATACAATATACTACGTAAGTACAAGCAGTGAGACATCTTCTCATCTTTTCCCTACTGCACCACCACTCAGCAATTAAGCAACAACAGAACATAAGATAACAGATTTGTGCTAGCAGTTAGCTTTGGAAGGCTTACCGCCACACCAATGCACTCTCACCGGTCTAGCCGAAGCCATCGTGAATGCAAGGGTTCCATCAAGGGAAGCAAGCGCTGCCTCATTCCTCGCCTCGGCAAGCATTATCTCGCTGGATAAGCTTGATCCCGAACAACGATGCGCACAAGAGCAAGAACTTCGCGGCCAAAAGGGGACGTTGCGCCCGATTGGAATTAGCTCCTTTGGGTTCGTTTCGCAACTCGCGCGCTTTTCGCTATATTCAGTGACGAAGTGGCTCAAGGGCTAAATGCTTGGCACCAATTTGGGGTCAAAGTCCGCGGCGGGGTTGAGATCGTACAAATAGAGCCGCGTTTGACGCCTCATGGGACTGGGCGGACATGCAAGGCAACGCATCCGACGCGTTCAACGAATTCTTGCGGTTTCCCCTTATCGAGGAATTGTCATCAAATCCCGCGCTTTGCCCGTTGCTCCGTGTCGCTACCGCGATGTTGTATTGCCGTCCATCTACCTTGTACGTTTCCGACTCCTCTTATGCTTATGGCCCGGCCATGCGTATCCCGAGTACCCGTGGCGTCCATCAAGGTTGCGTTCTCGAGGCTATATTCTTCGCAATAGTCGCCTCTCTGGTATGCAAAAGGTCATATGCATTTGCCTCGAACGAATCCATCTTTTGCGCTAATTCTGAGAATGGTAATTTCTTGGGAACCCCTGCGTCTCTCGTGGCTATTGACGAGCATATGCCAGCGGCGTGTGCTAGCGTCGGCCTCACGGTGACCATCCGCATGATTTATTGGTATCCCCCTTTGCGTGTCTGTAATGCTTTCGATAACTTACCCAACGGCCGCATTATGCGGGGAATACATTTCTCCACGGAAGGGACGAAAGTGTTGGGGGAAGAAGGGGGGCAGTTGATACATCCGCGTCTACCCGATACGCATTCGAAACGATTTTAAGCAAGTACGAGGCCTATGGCGAACGTCTAACGGCTTTGTAAGCGTACATGTACTCTCACATTGCGCTTCGTAGTATTCGTCAACATTGCAACCGCCGCTTTGGACACTTTGTCCGTGCATTCCCTCGCGGTCTTGGCCAGGGCAAGGGCTAAGATAACACCGTCTAGACCTTCTTCGAGTGCGCTGACAATGTCACCCTTGATGTGGTGGCGGAGATGTTGGGCCTTCCCGCCGCTAGCCTATCTCAACACTCGTTCCGAAATATCTTTTCCCATATGTTTGGGAGGCATGGGGTGGGGGACTTGGTTGCCTTTGCGGCTGCGGCCCACGTCAGAGCGACCGGTTTGGTAGCGGGCTCCGCGATCCGTTTTTAACGGCGCAAGGCGCTCGTGAGCGCGTGGATACCCACGACGATGTCCCGATGTAGCAGACCATGTGCGGAGGGCTAGCGAATGCTATGGCTACAGCGGTGTCCCGCGCCGGCCTAATGCCGGATGGAGACGGCGGCAACAACGAAGCCATGTGGTCGTTAGAGTTTGCTTCGAAGTGAGTGCGATTGGATGCCGTGTGCGGTTCTCGTGCTCTCGCCGAAATCGAACCCCTCATACACAACGATTCCCAACGGTACCTGCACATACATTCGGGGTTCCGGAAAAAACCCGAATAAATTCTGTACCGCACGCCGTTACCGCCGCGCCGACGATACTATTACGCCGCCAACATGTGCTCATTATACACGACGTAGTCCCACCTTCTTGCATTTCAGCGGATGTTTTTCACGCAGCTCGACAACAGCCGTGCGAACGAGGGTGGGACATGCAACAATAATAAACAGCTATTGCATTAGTGGGCGCGGGACGGTGTCGCGATGTGTTCGTTCGTCCGATATCGGCTGTCGGGTTTTCCGCCGTGCCGTCTCGTCCGACAAGTTACCCGCCATCACGCCACTGTCCGAGCTGCTGTTGCCGCCGCCTTTGAAGTCTATTCGACCATTAGCAAAGCATGGTATGTTTGTTGTATACGAATTCACGTGAGCGTGATAGTGGCCCCGGTCGCTTCAAAAAACGGAGGCCCCCATCTGCAACAACGCCGACCGGGGCGACGAAGGCATGTATTCGCTCGGTGGAGCGACAACACCTCGCGCAATAGGTGGCGACACAGCAACGCCAGGTCTCACGTCGGGTAGCGACAGAGACCACTGCGAACATGTAGGCTTAGGGAAAACTAAACTAGTGGAACACTCGTTAAGTTGTGCTCTTTGCGGAAGCTCTGGCCGCTAGGCGTCCGACACAGCCGCACACAGAAACAAACGCACAGACAGACTTTCACGCTCTCCCTCTCTTACGCTCTATCTACCTCTTTCTCTCGCACACATACACACATCCTATCTTTTATCTCTCGCGCACACCCACACCCTCTCTTTCTTTTTCACTCACACAGCATGAGTAACACTTCCCTCTCGCTCTTTCACACATACGCGCGCGCACGAACACACATACACTCTCTCTCTCTCTCTCTCTCTCTCTCTCTCTCTCTCTCTCTCTCTCTCTCTCTCTCTCTCTCTCTCTCTCTCTCTCTCTCTCTCTCTTTCTCTCTCTCTCGCTCGCTCGCTCTCTCTCCCTACCACATACACAAACACACACATACGCACACACATACAATGACACACACACACAGTCCCCTCTCTTTCACGCACACACATATACATAGATGCACACAACAACAAAAACATAAGGTTTCTCTTCCTCTCACACACACGCTCACACGCACACACATTCCCCCCCCCTTCATGTACACATCCCGAGAGACGTAGACCTACCCATCCACACATACGCACAAAGCACAGGAAGAGGAAGACCAATGCTGATGAATGCTAGAGGTAAAAGTGCACATGTCATGTGCAGGGGCGAGTTTAACAATTATAATGTTGCAAAGGATTAAAATGATTACATTCTCCACTATGCTGTCACACGCTTTACTCACCCTCACACGTCCGCTACGCCTCCGACCGGCACCGCGCCGCTGCGACCTCCTCCGCGCTAGCTCTTGCACGTCTGCATGAGCACTGTTTATCTATAGGAGAGATGGGAACACAACATTATTTCGGCCACACCGCATTATTTTCCCCTTCTCCCCTCTTGGCCCCGCCGCCTGCGTTGGGCCGTCCGATTGGAGGGGCCCTAATTCACGTCGCCGTTGTAGTCCTGCGGCCAGTCCAACGAAGCCTTTGTAACGACGTTGATAGCACTCGCAGCTTTTTGGCACATATCTCTGATAACTTACCCATCACGTTGCATCGACGCATTTGTAAAGACGACATCGCGACCGGCAATTTGGAAAACATAAATAAAAAAAACAGGTAGCCACGGCATCAAGCTAATAAGCATTCGGCACTGCACGACGTAATATATCGAGAGGAAGCCAGAAGTTGAGAAAACTAAGGGGGGGAGCGTACCGGTGTAGCTTGTATGTAAAGACACCTCTAGCAGCGTCGTTGGTGTTTGCTGCCTCTAACTCGGAGGGAAACAAGGGCAGTGCGGAGGATGGTCGCAAGGCTTCTCGCCCCTATCCCAAACGAGGCGGGGGGGGGGGGGGGGGGGGAGGGACTTACGATGTCGCGTGTTGGGATGCCGCCCTCGCTGTCAGTCGTCAACGTTGTCATGAGAAAGAAGGTCAAATATGGCCCACTATAATCGGGTTGCCAGGCTGGTCGTTGTGACGGGTGAACCGGCGAGCCTCTCCTCTTTCTCTTTCAGCGGCCCGTGCATCGGCGTTTGTTTCTATCGCGCGCCTCCATATCTGAATAACGCACAAACATGTGTATGTCGCTCAGTGTCGTTTTGGAGACAACGCAACGCTAAACTAAAAAACCAACGAGGCAGCGACAATCCACACACACAACTACACAATTCGATGCCCGTTTTTATATGAGAAGTGCCACACGCGTAGAAACTTTACCAGGGATTCGCTTTAGGATGCGTGGTTGGCCGGGGCGTTTTTATGAGTGCTTTCCGTCTACTTGCCGAAGGACTTCATCACAAACCATGCCGTTACCGAAGGGAACCACCTTCGGGTGTCGTCCCATTCCGCGTCCGGAAAATCTAGCAGGCATACTTGTCAATCGGCAAAGTTTGAACAGATTTGGTGTTGTGTGCGCTAAGTGGTATGGCTAACCGAACAACGGATGAGAGTGGTCGAATGAGTGAGCGGGCAAACTGCGGGAGCTGCGCGTAGCACAATAAAAATACAATATATCGCGTAAGAACAGGTACCGTTGGGAATCGATGTGTAAGCACGGCCTTAGCGATGCTGTCATATCCTAGCCATAAAGCTAAGTGCTAGTATCTGACATTATTTATTTCCTCTAAATGGTACCTGTGTCTTAGCGATATTCAGTGACTCTTATTTTATTGTCATCACGGCAGTACAACTGTATCGCCGTATTTTCCCTCGACAGTACAGAGTTACTAGCACTATCTCTTCTAGATAGTTCTCTTCTGGATAGTTCTAAGAGCTTGTGTGATAAGGTCAGATAGACGGTACAGGTAACCTGAGTTAACCTGTATCACTAGTAATAGTTTGGTTTAGTTAGCAGACAGCACAAGCTACAGGTTCTAAGGCTGTTTCTAGAACACCTGAGGTGTGGATATTTAAGACGGGGACTTACTGGTAGAGGTGAGAGACCGGTACAGAATAGAATTACGCCACACCCAGATTGTAAGAAACCCTGTTCCTAAGACAATCTTACTAATTCTCTCTACGCTGTATAATTAGATCCAGAGATTAGGTTCTACTATTAGTCTAAGGTTGCCAACTTAGCCTAACCAAAGTAGCACCTCACACGTGGTTTCGGAGCCTCAGAACAGCTAGACGAGACGAAGATGTCTAACCGAGCAGGAGAGAGACTACCAGAGGAAGTTGATGGTCGACCAGAGGGGGCGCCTTCTGGGCCGACACAGCCGACGTCGACAGATGGTAGAAGACAGACAGTGCGAGAAGGATCGAGTCCCACGATGGAGCCTATGTCGGTACACGTCACCGAGATGCTACAACGACTAAGTAACCGAGTTGACACTTTTTCGACTGAGCTATCTCAACTGCGTGACCACGTCGACAACGGTTTCAGACATTTTGAAGGACGAGTGAACAGAAGCCGAGAAACGGAGAATTTTCTTCGAGGAGAACAATTGAGATCGGAGAGGACGCGAGAGATGCCAAGCATGATGCCGAACGATGTCAAACCAGCCAAGATCAAGAGCATCGCTACGACTAACATCGACGAGCTGAGAAACTGGTTCCGACATGCACGAGGGTATCTACGGTATCACAGCGTTAACCCTGAAGAGCAAAGAGGAGTGTACTGGGTATCTGGCTTTCTGGAAGGACCACTATCGAAGTGGTGGTACTCCCAAGTTGCGCAGACTGGAGATGAAGTCGGTGGAGGATTTTCCGGAGTTTCTGAGATGGAGAAATCCTTAATTCAGGAATTCTGCGGAAGAACACCGGCGGAACAAGCGAGATTGAATTTGGACAAAGCGAGACAGAAAACCACGGTCCTGAAGTACGCGAACTATTTTCGAGAACAATTATTGGAGCTTCCTCACCGTCACGAAGAAGATAACGTACATGATTTCCAGCGCGGTTTGAGACCCTCGATTCATAAGGAGGTTGCCCTGAAAAACCCTAAGACCCTACACGAGGCGATTCAAGCAGCTCTGCGAGCGGAGGCAGCGGAGACCAAGATTGAGACGACCCAACGCTCGACAGGCCGACTGAACGCCATCGAAGAAGACAGCGACTTTTCAGAGGCAGTGGAGGAGATCGACAGTGAGTCGGAGGAAGATTCGCATGGCGCGACCGAAGAAAAGCCGCGGGAGCTGTACGAGATTAGACGCCTCACTCAAGAGGAGGTCGACAGATTTAAGAAGGAGGGCAAGTGCTTCATTTGCCACAAGAAGGGACACATCGCTATCGACTGCCCAGACAGAAAGAACAAGAAGAATGACAGAACGAGGAAATCCCGGCCGGGAAAGTGAGACCTGAGTCGGCAGCTCGCGGCAAGCTGCAGGATGAGGTTTCGTCTCCTACAGCGACTCAGGAAGAGACCAGAACAGAAGAAGTACGAGACCCGTTACCTCAAACGACATTGAGGCCAGTCTTTAGGAGCAAGGACTTTAGCGACTGGATGATGAATAGGGAGTATTTCCTGAAGTACTCTCAGACCTACGGACCTTTCGACTTAGATGGAGCTAGCGATAATGACGGCCTTAATTCTCAAGTGGCGGAGGATTTTTGCTGTCCGGCGCGCCCGTTTCAGGAGAGAGATTTACAGAAGTACCGGAGAATTTGGCTAAATGCGCCATTTAATGAATTGGAAGATTTTTTGGGCCATTATTTGCGGAGTAAACTGCTTCATCCCCATCTGCGAGCGGTTATAGTGGTTCCAAAATGGAGGGCAAAACCATGGTTCAAGCTGCTGCGAAATTTCCGACTTGTCGACGAGCTGGCGGCGAAAGAACATGTGTTTACCTGCCCCACGAACGATGGAATAGAAGGAAGAAGGCAAGATGTTGGACCGACAAGATGGACGACGCAAGTCTACGTCGACGACACCGATCGAGTTCGATTTCTGCCTCAGAATCTACAGAATCCCCCGAAGACCTACTGGACTCACTCGACGACTCTTGTTACCGATGGCCGACGAGTGTTACTAGCGAAAGAGGACACTGGCATGGTCTGGTTTCCTGGTGGCAAACAGGAGATTGAAGACGCGACCCCGGAATACACAGCAGTGCGAGCTCTTACGGAGACAACTGGATTTAAGGTGAGCGAAACAAATTTACGCCTTTTAGGGACGGAGTCTTCCGGACAAAATAAGCACTACGTGTATATCGCTCGCGTTCGACCCGGATCGATACCGGACGCTACGTCAACTTCTTCGGCAGTATGGGCTACCTGGAAGGAATTAATTTCGGCACGGCGTACGGGTTATCTAGTCTGTGGAGAACAGCAGTTCCCTCTTCGTTACGAGACTTTTGGGAAACCGATCGACGGGTGGATGAACAAGAACGTCCGACTAGAAGACAGTGTTCCTGCGACGCTACATGTATCCACAACCCAGTCTGGAACAAGTCTGTTAGTGTTGGGAGGCACCTTACGCGGACATCGATGCCGTATTTTGGTTGACTCTGGCGCTTCGGAAAATTTCTGCAAGGCTGAGTGGGTACGGGAGCATCACATCCCGACGGTTACTGGAGAGAAATACCGGATAAAATTGGCAGATGGTAGTACAACTACGACTCGCCAGCGACTACGGAATGAAGTGCTCACAGTAGGGACCCTGGACATACGTCTGGACGCAATTACGACAGAACTGGATAAATTCGACATCATCCTCGGTCAACCTTGGTTACAAGCCGTCAACCCGGATATAGATTGGTCTACTAAAACGATTCGCGACCGTAAAACTGGCGAAGCTATGGTGTCTGGCGACGAGTACACCGTACCTGTGACAGTACATCACTTGGAGGCGGATGCGATGGCAAAGCTGCTTAGACAACAACCAGCAGACCTCTTCGTGATTGGACTACGAGAAGTACAGGACGCGGTCGACGACATCAACACTGATCAACAACCTGAGTGGACGACTTCGTTACGAGATTCCCTGAATGAGTTTACGGACATTATCAAGGAGCCTGACGGTCTACCGCCAACTCGCGAGTGTGACTTTGAAATTAATTTGGAGTGCGATGAACCACCCAAGGAGCGAACGTACCGTATGTCACCAGCAGAACTCCGGGAGGTTCAAGTACAGTTGCAAGACTTACTCGCAAAAGGCTGGATTCGTCCGTCTAAATCTCCGTACGGTGCCCCGATTTTATTTGTACGCAAGAAGGATGGTACCATGCGTATGTGCGTAGACTACCGGAAACTCAACGACCTCACGAGGAAAGACCGAACACCGTTACCCCGGATTGATGAGTTACTCGACTCGCTATATGGGGCTCACTATTTCAGCACGCTGGACCTGTATAAAGGCTATCATCAAGTTCGAGTCAAGGAGCGCGACATACATAAGACAGCATTCCGAACTCATTACGGATTGTTCGAATACTGCGTTCTACCCTTTGGACTTTGTAATGCCCCAGCTGGATTCCAAGCGATGATGAATCGAGTTTTGGCCCCGTATCTTGGCAAGTTCTGCGTGGTATATCTGGACGACGTGTTGATCTACAGTAAGACGGCCGACGAACACCTCGAGCATATTCGACTCGTGTTACGAGAGCTGCAGCGACACCAGTTGCATATCAAACTCTCTAAGTGTTACTTCGGACGATCGAGCGTCAATTTTCTTGGGCATGTGGTGGAAGCTGGACAGATCCGAATGGACCCCGACAAGGTTGAGGCAGTACAGAATTGGCCCCGACCGAAATCTGTGACTGAAGTACGTGGATTTCTGGGACTTGCTGGATATTACCGGAGGTTTATCAACCAATTCGCAACCCTAGCAACCCCATTAACGGACCTGACCAAGAAGACACCGGAATTTCGCTGGACTCCTCAAGCCGAGTCAGCATTCGAGCAAATTAAAGACGCGATGGTACGTGCACCAGTACTGGTAATTCCTGACACTTCTCCTAATGCAAGGTACACACTGTACACAGATGCTTCTGGATTTGCAGTAGGAGCTGTGTTGTTACAAGACCAAGGTATTGGATTACAACCTGTTGCGTACCATGCTCGAAGGATGAACAAGCATGAGGTACACTATCATGTCCACGAACAAGAGCTACTGGCAGTTCGCGACGCTCTACTGAAGTTCCGTTGCTACTTAGATGGCGCGGCGGGATTTACAGTAATTACGGACCACGACACGTTGCGACACTTCTTTCGGCAGCGCGATTTGTCTACTCGACAGGTGCGATGGCTTCAAGTTCTAGCACCTTACCAGCGACAGATGGACATCGTATACAAGAAGGGAGCAGTCAACCAGGCAGACGCTCTGTCTCGCCGACCTGACCTGAAGGACTCATTACAGAAGCTGCAACTGTTACGCGATTGGACCAACGACGAAGCAGAATGCGAGTTACACGCGCAGATTTTTTCCCTGGAATCCCGGTTACATCCTGACTCTGGACTTCATGCGGAAATCAAAAGCGCTTACGATTCGGACAAATATCTGCTTACCCGGAAATCTCTGCCTACCTGGCTGGTACGTCAATCTAATGGACTCTTGTACGCCTACGGAACAAGACTGTATGTTCCGAACGTCTCTACATTGCGATCAAGAGTACTGTACGAACTACACGACGCACCGACCGCGGGACACCCTGGTATTATTCGACTATTGGCAGCAGTAACCCGGACGTTTTGGTGGCCTAACATGAAGCGGACAGTACAACACTATGTACGCAGCTGTGTTACCTGTCAACGCAACAAGGCAGCGCGACACAAGCCTTATGGACTCCTTCAATCGCATGAGGTACCGACCAGGCCCTTTGAGCATGTATCGCTTGACCTGATTACGGACCTTCCTGAGTGCGATGGGTATGATGCTGTGGTGGTATTCGTCTGTATGCTTACGAAACGGACGATTGTCGAGCCAATTACGAAAACGATTACAGCGGAACAATTAGCAAAAATTATGCACCGCGCTGTTTTTCGGCATTTTGGCTTACCACGGAAATTAATATCCGATCGAGATCCCCGGTTTATGAGCGACTTCTGGCAAACCCTATTTAGGGCTGTTGGCACCAAGCTTAATATCTCTACGAGCTATCACCCCCAGACAGATGGCCAAACTGAACGAGTAAACCAGACATGGGAGCAAGTCATACGATGCTATGTGCACCCCTTGCACGACGACTGGGTTCAACACCTTACCAACGTGGAGTTCGCGATCAACGCAGCGGTTTCTACGTCAACGACTATGTCTCCATTTAAGGCGACGCTAGGATTTGAGCCGACATCTCCAACGACGGCTACATTTGAAGATAACGAGCCTAGCCGTACTTTACCGGAGCAAGTGAAGATTCTGGTCGAGATGCACAGATTTGCCCACGACTGCGTCAAAGCAGCCCAGGCACACATGCAAGACGCTGCAAATCGGCACCGGTTACCAGTACCTTTTACAGTTGGCGACAAGGTTAAGCTCAAGGCGACAAATCTACGGTTTGTACAACAGCCATGTTCTAAACTACGCGACCGCTACATTGGACCGTTTCTCATTACGGAGGAAGTTTCCCCGGTTGCATTTCGGCTTAAGCTACCCCCTGGAGTACGGATTCACGATGTTGTACACGCCAGTCTACTGGAAAAATGGAATTCAGAACCAGAACAGGCCAACAGTGCGCAGCCAATTCCGATTGTGCACGATGCGAAGCGATTTGAAGTCGACAAAATACTCGACGTGGCTTTTAACTCCAATGGCACGGGACTTTTGTTTAAGGTCCGCTGGGCAGCACCGTTCAACGTACCTAGCGAGGACACTTGGGAACCCATGCGAGGAGTCAACCACTTAAGCATCTTTTCCGAATTTCTTCGAACGGATGTTTATCGAGAATTTTCTGGCACCCCTGACTTTGTCAGATTTCGCAATCGCTGGCCTGCAAGAACCCCCAAGAAACCAAGACCCTGAGTACTGCACAGCGAGGACGCTGGTGCTTAAGGAGGGGAGAGTGTCATATCCTAGCCATTTAGCTAAGTGCTAGTATCTGACATTATTTATTTCCTCTAAATGGTACCTGTATCTTAGCGATATTCAGTGACTCTTTTATTGTCATCACGGCAGTACAACTGTATCGCCGTATTTTCCCTCGACAGTACAGAGTTACTAGCAGTATCTCTTCTAGATAGTTCTCTTCTAGATAGTTCTAAGAGCTTGTGTGATAAGGTTAGATAGACGGTACAGGTAACCTGAGTTAACCTGTATCACTAGTAATAGTTTGGTTTAGTTAGCAGACAGCACAAGCTACAGGTTCTAAGGCTGTTTCTAGAACACCTGAGGTGTGGATATTTAAGACGGGGACTTACTGGTAGAGGTGAGAGACCGGTACAGAATAGAATCACGCCACACCCAGATTGTAAGAAACCCTGTTCCTAAGACAATCTTACTAATTCTCTCTACGCTGTATAATTAGATCCAGAGATTAGGTTCTACTATTAGTCTAAGGTTGCCAACTTAGCCTAACCAAAGTAGCACCTCACAGATGCTTCCCCAAAACGAAGCCCGATCAAACAACGTTGCGTAGCCGAAGCCCGACCAATCAACGGGCACATTACTCGGTTCCTTGATGGTCTACCCTTACCCGTACCCCTTTCTGCATTTGCCACGGATATCTTCCAGAGCCACAAGTCAACATCAATGAGCGCGCCAACTTGCGCTAACCGTTTGGCTCGATGGGGGGGATGTGCTTCGGTCCATACTGCTCACTCATGGCAGTTAGTTAAGGCTCTTGCGGAGTAAGTAATCTCCGAGGTTCGTAGCGCACCCGAGGTTGGCTTCGAGGTTCTTGTGGACCCCACGATTTAAGTTCAACTCCTCAACGGCAATGCCGGCCTCCCTTTGGACGTGGGTGTCTTACACTACCACGGTATCCGTGGCTCACAACTTGCTCTGCTTGATGCCGTGGTGTTCGGTTGGTTCGGCGTTTCTGGCCTCCGTCTCCCAAAGTCGCTATAAGCCGTGATAAGAAGACCAAGATCGACTATTATTCGGATGGGTTAAAGAGTCGCCTTGACATCCGCTCAACTCCCTTTGCGGTCACGAAAACAAAATTTGCTCTCGGCGGCCACGCCACGGCTTTTTTTGTCAAAGCTGGAGAGGCAGGCAGCTGCCTCCAAAGGGATGCATGTGGGCAAGTTGTTGTCCTCCTAGTGCCGAAAGGTTTCTCTCGCCGCGGACAACGTCTTGCGCGGGCTGTCCGCCCCCGCGGACGGTGTGGAGACCGCTTCTTCCTTGGCTGGGATGTCGTCACTCGCCACAGCGTTCACCCGCGCCATGCCCCATGGTCCGCAAGCGTCCCCGTGCTTCCTCCGTGGGGCGCCGTTTGTCGCCTCTACTGGTTGCGGATATCCATGGTATCACTGGTATACATGATGCCCTTGATTATTCATGGTATAGATTCAGCTTCGCGTGGGAGTTTCTTGTGTTCTCTTGTGTTTTATGTGCTAGGTTTTGCACAAGCATTGCAGTTCTACCCTTTATTTGTCGTGCCTCGGATTCCGTGACCCTCTTGTCACTCTTGCCCTCTTGGTCCTCCCATTTTTCCATGTCCTTGTTTCTCGGTTCCTTGGTGACATGCGTCGTGAGTTCATCCAACATCGTGTTGTTCTTCATGGCACCATGGGTTCGTATCTTTCGAGATGCTTTCTAGGGGGGCAGCGTTGATGCCGTTGCTTGCATTCTCTTCCCCCCCCCCCCCCCCCCCCCCCCCCCCCCCCCCCCGGGCTTAGGGGCCCATAGGCCGATGGGTTTTTCTTGTTTCGCCCTTCACACTATTTTATCAAATTGAATTACAAGCACTATGGACACGAGGACATGGAAAAGGGGAAAGAAGAATCAAGAGGCCATGATTGTCTTGGTAACTTTTGCATTTTCTGCTTGTAACTGTTTTTTCCCCACCGGTAACAATATCTGAATAAGTATATTTATACAAGATCGATGAAAAGCAGTGAAAGCCACAAGCAAAAAGAAGCAAGGAGGAACGAACCCCCACATATCTAAGCCCGAAGAACATGAAGACATGCCACACCATTAGCATTGCCCTCTTGCAATGCGTCGCGAAGATAGGAACCCGAATTCATGTAACTGAAAGACGCTGCATGAATTATCGCCGCACATCCCCCAACTAATGTTGAAAGGGAATAGAATTGAATAAGAAATCTTACATGCAAGAAAAAGCAATAGAGACCACCAATCAAAAAAAGAAAAGAGGGGAAAAAACACAGCCCGAGGAACAGGAAGGCATGCCACAGCATCAGCACTGCCCTCCTGCAAAGCGTCGCGAAGATAGGAACCCAAAAAACCATGAAGAGCAGCAGAAAGACCTTGCATGAATCGCTGGACATCCCCCCCGAAAACGCTGAAAATGCCGACAAGTATAATATAATGTTAAGAGCCCCAGCCTCTGCGATATTTTTATGTGTACCGTAGTGGCATTCTTGTAGTCAGGTACGTCGGGAGGGCAGGCGCGCACACAGATTTGAATCAGTGTACATTTGAAGTACACTGTACTTGGTAGGTACAAGGTACAGTACAGGTAGCATTTATATAAGAAAAAAATTCTTACAAGAAAAAGCAGTGGAGGCCACCAAGTGGTAGCATTTATATAGCATCGTACATGCAAAGAGTGACGGATACCTTCAGAGTATCCGTACTAATACAATCTGATGATGTACCATGGCTTTGATAGACGCAGTAGTAGTCCCCGTGCAAATGCTTGATTTTGAGTACAGGTACCTGTACATATGACATGTGATTTTTTTTTTATACAAATATACAGGTGCAGGTACCTGCACCCGTATCATTCGTAGGACATAGATAGTTTTCCAACTCTCATCGATTTACTGATGGGAGTTCCCGCGCGATATCCTTGACACCTGTCGTCCAGTCATCCTCATCGAGTCCTCCGGACCCGCACCACTCGTTGCGACGTCGGTCACCTATAGACACGACGCACCTTTCACGGGCTGTTCGGTACACCAGCAATGTTGGCTGCGGTGGGGAGTATCGCTCAGCTGGTGCTGCTGAAAACGCTCCTCATTTGGACGTCCACATGCGTGGCGGACGAGGTGCACGTGTGCACCACCGTTTACCAGCCCTTCATCTACCCCTCCCCGCCTTCCGCCGCCTTTCCAGTGACGGCAACCCCGTCACCGGTGGCCTCCGGCGACGGAACCAGTGGAATAGGATCAACCCAGACACACTCGAGGCTCAGTGAGGAACAGTTCCGGCAGCTATTCCAAGGCTTCGATGTCGACCTCTTTGCGGCAGTATCAGAGTGAGCCCCTAAGAATTAGCCCTATTTTGATTAGCCCTAGCAGCGGCCCCTGTCGTGCTGCAGGCCCACCGCTGTTCCCTCGTGCTCTCGCTCATGCCTAGTCATCGCACCCTGCGTGCTTAGTTGCGTGAATTAAGCTTTGCCTACCTTCAGGTTGGCATTGAAAAATGACACGGTGTCGTACACCGTCACGGCCACCTACCCCGAGACGCTTTACCTCACTCGGATAGGCCAATGCGACATAGCGCTGGGCGGCTTCATTAGAACGGAGGAGCGCCAAGCATGCAGCACCAACTCCTGCCCCCATCCATCCACCCCCGCTTCCGCTGAGAACGAGCACGTCTGCTGCTTACAGTTCTCTGACACCTACGAACGGTAAGCAGCATCCGCGGCGCACTTCTCTAAAATTTGGTTCTCTATTCCTCCAAACAATCTAGACGCTCGCCAATAATCTTACTTCGTATGTCCGAATATACTTTGTTGCGTTACTTGATCCTGTACAGCACTGGTTTCTCAGCGATCACGAGGCAGCGCAAGAAACTCGCCCTGCCGAGCCTAATTTGGCTCACTATCACTTCGCCCGGTATGGTGAACATCGGATGCACGCTCGTCATCTCGCTCCTCCTCTCCGGCCACCTGATCTGGTACTTTGAGCGCCAGGCAAACACATCCTTCGCCTCCGACTACTTCGGCGGGGTACGCCTCACTCTCCAGCTTCGCAACCCCATCCATCCCTCCAACCTAAAAGACGTCATACCCCATTTTCTGCGTCCTGTGTTTGGTGTTTCGTTGCCAACAAAATCGACTTCCAGCCCACTCACTCACAATTTCGTCCCACTCAGATTGATGATGGGCTGTGGTGGAGCGTCGTAACTTTGACAACCGTCGGATGTACGTCCCCACTCCCCACTTCCAACCGCTGGATTTTTTGTAAGCCGCACTACGTTTCGATTTTATTGTAGTATGTAACTGGGATAGGCGTTCACCAGCGTCCGCTTCGAATGTTCGACCGCAGACGGCGATAAGGTGCCAGTGACGGTGCTGGGCCGGCTGCTGGGCGTGCTGTGGATGTTTTCCGGTTTTGTGCTGATGGGGTTAATGGGCGCGACGATAACGTCGGAGCAGCTCTTGGACGTCTCCGATTCCGACGCCATAGCCGGCGTCAGTGACATCCGCGGCACGACGCTCTGCACCCTCGACGCCGCCTACCTTGAGTTTTGCAACAGCCTGGACCTCCACCCAAATTTCGTCATGAAAACCTACCCCGAATGCTACCAACTGCTCGCGGACGGCGTCGTAAGTCGCCCCTGCTGCCTTTCTTTCAGAAAACGATTGTAAAAGAATGCTATGTAGACAGATTGTGAAAGGAAATCAGCGAACACAAACACGAATAAAGCGAGAAGTGAGAAAACAGAGAAAGAAGGAATATGACTGACAGACTGCCTGAATGAATGCACGGACGCATGAATGGATAAATGAATGAGTCCCACTATGCCTCCCGATAGCTATTATAAGCTGTGCATTGCACCCTATGTTGTGATATTGGTTGAGCTGACATCCTGTCGTTACACGCGGCTGCAGGCGGATGTGGTGCTGTATGATCGCTACGGTGCCTTTTCGTCTATGAGCGCAGATTGGGTGGCGACGGACGCGAGCCTGCCGCAGCTGCCGACGATTGAGGAGGGGGTGGTGATCAGCCCCATCCTGCAGGCGGTGCACATGGCGATGGCGTTCCCCAGGGGCAGTGGGCTACTGCCGCTGGTGGACGAAGCTTTACATAGCCACATTCTGAAGGACTACACCGTTTTCAAGTGAGCTTGCCAATCGTTTCCGAGAGTGGGGGAGGGGAATCTGTGGAGTAGAGGCGTGTGTGTTTGTTTGTTTGTTTGTTTTCTAGTTAGTTAGTTAGTTTGTTTGTTTAATTGTTTGTTTGTTTGTAATTAGAGGAACGGGGTATATTTAGAGACTGATGATGTCTTTTGACGTGGATATTTCTCAACATTCATTCATCTAATCACCATTGAGTCAGTCACTCACTCGTTATCTCAATCATCCACTCACTGGATTGGCTTTTGTGTGTTTCGTTTTGGCTTAGGGGAGGGATCCAGGCCAGGTTCGACATTTGTGTGTTGTATTAACTTACTCATTTATTCTTTAGGTAATTTGTTTCGAAATTCATGTACTGTTTTTTGCTGTTCTTATTGTTCTAGATGAGCGAGGGCATTTTGGGGAAGGGGTGTGGCCTGTGTTTCACATGGTTGTTTTGGAGGAATGGAGTAAAGGGGGATTGTATGACCTGCTGACGCCCCATGTATGCGCAGTTCCTTCTTTAAACAGGGGTGGAGCATCGAGATCGGACGCGAGCGGTGGCTGAACGGCGACGACAGTCCTTACGAGCCGCTGCTGAGCTCGGGGGAGGAGGAGGGGGAGCACACTAATTGGCACTTCCTCACCGCTACCGCCGCGCTGGTTGTCTTGCATCTCGTCATTCAGGTGCGGCGGCCCTTTTTCTCTTCGCCGTGTCTTACAGGTCGTTTCTCTATTATATTGCACGCGTAATAACTGGAGAGGGGGTGGGGCACTTTTTGGAACCGTGACCATATTACATGCAGTATCACGCAACCCCGACCACACGGTGGCCCTTGCCACCCCTCCGTGTAGATGTCAAAAGTGCTATGATGTTGTCGGGCTGTTGACAATCAATGTATAATGCTGTTGACTATGTTGTGCCCTATCTCGCAAGGTGGCCTCCCTATCCAGAGTCTCAACTTCTCCTCGCACATCGTTTATGGCTTATGTCACCATATGCCCTTAACCCTAAGGAGGGGTCATGTTCTGCTTAAGTGTGCACATACAGAGTTGAAATACAGAATCCCCCCTCCTCCCCTCAGTTTCCGCCAGAATTCGATACCTAAACAACACATTTAGTCAGAACAGCCTGAATCGTCGTAACCACGATGTCGCATTTTGAGTATCGAATCCAAACAAAGGAATCGGACAAATGACAAACTAAGCTTGAGCCGAGTAACACTGCACGAGGCTGATGGGCGCACGACGAGCGGTCAGCGTTTTAAGTCAGAGTTCGACTATCTTGACATGGGACCTGTGAAATGCAAACTGGCGCCGGGAAGAGGTGAAAAACGGGAGAATATGAAGCTGTATGCGCGGGGAAGGCTGTAGTTGGCATCGGAAAGTGATGCCGTGTCGTCTGCTCCAACCCTCACTGTTCGGCGCTGCTGAATACAAGTGATGCGATTTTACCCCTCTCGATCAAATTATTTCCGGCTGATTCATCTGTCCCGAGCGATGCGCTCCGTAAAAGTTGGATAAGGCATGTTTAGCACTGCGTGTGAAGGAATAAGACGTTACATCAGAATAAACTTTTGGATATCTGCCATATAGACTACGTTTTCCGTGATTACCCTTTCCCACACACAAATAGGACTAACGGGGGAGCGTTATTTCGGAATAAGTGCTCCGATCGCTAGTTTTTTTCTTTATCCCTAACAATAAATATTGTGATGATGTAACGACGGGAGTGCGCTGAGCTTATTCTGTTGTGCGCAGATTGGCGGCCTTTGGTGGCGTTCTCGTTATATCTTCGGAGAAGAGATGGGACAGGATGTGGAGGAGCTGGATGAGCAGTCTCGCATGGCGGTGACGAGTGACGGGGCTGAGGGGCCAGGGAGGTCGGGGTTCTCGGGACCGCCGCAGGGTGCGCCCTCGCGGATGGACTTTGTACGGAAGGAGGGGCGCAGCTTCGCCGCCGCCCTGACGATGTACAACGAAAAGGGCGCGTCGTCGGAGAGCTGCATCGCGCAGCAGCGGTCGGGGCGAACATTGGTGTCGGGACGACACGGAAGGGTGACTCACGAGGGGGAGGTCGTGTCGCCGCCGTTTTCAGCCTTGCCGTCGGCGGCTCGAAACTTCTCACGGCTGAAGCAGCAACATCCGCCGGCAGAAGCGGCGAGTGCTGCGGATCTGCGACGGGTTGCGGCAGAGGTGGAGCAGGTGAAGCAGACACTAGCAGGTTTGACTCGTAGCGTGACGGATCTCGTGTCGGCTTTACCGTCTGGACTGCCCCCGCCACACGCAGTGCCCTTCGACCAACACCCGAACATGGTTCGCTTCAGAGAGCCGCAGTGATTTAGACGCTCACGACATAACCTAATCTATCGTCTACCTATTCTTCTTCTCGCGCATATGCGGTATATAACGGAGTTCGCCGATGGACCGAGAGAATTATCCGAGTGAACGCGCTAGTGAACAACAATACATATCATCTTTCGCGGATCGTGGCAAAATTACAACACACTAAAATAGGAAGGGCAACGACCACAGCGTGCGCCCCCCTTCCAGCATTTTGGGTGCATAATCTGTTACATGCACACGAGCTACCCCCCCCCCTCCCCCAATTCATCAGCACTATATGCGCACACGCTTCCCCGCCAGCAACAAAGCTCGCCGGTCGGAGTGGATTACAACCAAACAAAAATGTGAATCTAGAGAGACTATCTACTGACGTTGTACTGAGTCTGAATGTCCCCCTCACGACTTTATCATGAGCACGGCGGGGGGGAGCCGTCTTTGGGGTGGGTTTGTGTGATGAGGTACCACTGCGGCTTGGTGTCAGGGTGATTGCAAGTTCTGATGTTCGTTGGAACTACAGATAATGATAGGGCTGCCCCGATTGGGTCCGAACATTATTGGGGATCAGATTGGATCATGAATGCAGCTCATACGACAGACACACAATATATGCTGACTGCCTATTAATTGGCAAGCATTCCGTGTTGAAGCACCTGAATGAAGACTGTCATTAAGTACAGGAAATAAGACGGTTAATGTACTGGACTGATGTAGAATATGATAGTACATTGTCTACAGTGACTGTTCAGATTAATAAATGTGAGATCTGAACAGACACGAGTCAACAAAACACGACCAGCTGCCAACTGCCCAGTCCCCAAGGGAAGGCGCAGTTTCTTCTCCGAGCGCGTCGACAAAGGCCTCCTCAGTTTCTTAGGCAACGGCACAGCCCCACAATGGCTTTGCCACTATATTATCACTAGATACTAGAAACATACATTTCTGCGCCTGCGAATAATCTGCTCAAAACGTGAGACAGCAGCTTTTGTAATTCACATCCTTGTTTCCCTCACGATTCAACAGTCTTATCAGCCTCCTCCATCACACACACACCCTGCTTAAGTCTGCAGCTTCGACTTGCCGGCGCACCTCGTTCTCGACAGTTATTTCGAATGAGATCACGAAGTGAGACACTTTTATTTGTTTTGCCCACCCGAGGGCAGAAATGCCACAGTCTTTCTTACTTTGCCGTCGACAAGGAGACTTCGCGGCTCAGAACGGTTGTGCCGGGGAGATGTTGAGCATGCTATCGGTGAATTTAAATTGACGAGGTGAGAGGCGTACCCTACACCCAGGAAACCCGTCAACACACTCCCCCCAAGTTGAGGGCATTAGATAGAAACGCAGCGGCCCCCGGTTTGCTCTGCATGTGGCGGTGGGGAGACGGCGCGCCTTTCTTCACATGAAATATGGAAATATTTACTCAATTCTAAAAAAGCGATCCCCCGAACTAAATATATTCAGACAACGTTGATTCCATTCTGCACATCACATCGGACGGCCCCGCAAAATCCGGGCGGGATGGCCGGCAGTCCGGCCGACGTGCAGCCGCATGCGCGCGCCCACTGAAGGCCTGCGAATCATCCAAAGCAGCGAGCAGTGCCGGTGTGAGAGGTGGGAGCGTCACCAAAATCATCCAAACCCTAGTAAAACACCAACAACACGGCCGTATGATGCGCCTCCTCACCTGAGGCCGCTTCCACCCGACGTCGCACGCCGCCATCTGCCCGCCCCGTGTTGTTTTGTGGGCGCTAGACTGCCGGCTCGCCAGGTGCGTCGCCACCGCTCCCGGGCCTCGTCCTGATCAGCGAGTCATATACATGCATGCCGGATTAGCCCAGGGTGAGTGTAGAGACTGGTTGCCGCCCGCATGAATTCAAATGTGTGTGTGTGTGTGTCTCTCCAGAATGTGGGAGGGGAGTGCGTAATCCATAAATGTGCTATTGGTTTTCTCCGTATGCAAATTAGGTAGAGGCATGCATATGAGAATATGAAGACGTCGGGAGAAAACGAGTGTGTGATTGTAAAAGTTTGCATGAAGAGTAAGTGGGGGTTCAGAAGGGGCAGTTGTATGTGCTCAAAATTGTGTGTGTGTGTGTGTGTGTGTGTGTGTGTGTGTGTGTGTGTGTGTGTGTGTGTGAATGGCTTAACGGCGCACCTTGGCGGATTGAAATGAGTTACCATCGTCCGGGCGGCAAGCTCCCATCCTCTGACACAGCCCCTGTTCGAGGTGCCATCAGCGCGTTAAACATACCCAAAGGCTGAGGAGCAGGGCAGGGTAAGAGGAAGCACATCGGGGGGGGGATGGTGGCACTCACGAGGTATATCGCCTTGTTGCTCAGGTTGCCGTCCACCCACTCCCGAATTTCGCGCCCCACATTTGGTGTCTCCACCGCCCGCATGAAGGCAGAAAAATCGTCGTTCAGACCCTCGGCGGTGCGGTTGACGGACGTTTCCACAAACCAGGGATGCCCCAAGAGCGCCCCAGACACCTGCATTCGCGCAAGACGGATATAAACACCATGGCCGTGTAGACGATTGTGACAACTCCACAAAGACAGACACGAACGCACAAACAAGAGCGTGCACACACACACACACACACACACCAGATGCAGACACCAGTAGGTGCCACGACAAAGAGGGGAGGAAGCACCTGCGCCTCACGCCCAACGAGGACAGGAAGCCCCGACGTGACTGCTTCGTACACCGCGCGCGGATTCTTGTCCTCAGACACAATGACCAGCCCCTTCACAATGCGGGGAACATTCCAACACTCAGTCCAAATACATTACGAAACATAGCGCGAACATTGCGTAGACATGCTTTCAGCTGGATAGATACGGCAATCCAGGAGCGCGGGTTGCAGCATGTATCTGTGTGTGTGCGAGAGATAGAGATAGAAAGAAATATAGTATATCCTATTCTCCTGTATAGACCAATGCCAGTATTATAATGACTATCAAAATTGCTTCCCCTTTCAATTTCACTAAATCTGTGTGTGTGTGTGTGTGTGTGTGTGTGTGTGTGTGTGTGTGTGTGTGTGTGTGTGTGTGTTTACGGATGTGTGTGCACACTGATGCCAGTATTCAAATACTCACCAGTATCGTTTGTGACACTGCTGTGTTATCAAACATGTGTGTGTGTGTGTGTGTGTGTGCGTGAGGGAGAGATGTGTGTGTGTGGGGGGGGGAGGGGGGAGGTGTAGAGAGAGTATGTGTGTGTGCTTTGTCGATTTATGCGCGCACGTGTGTGCGTGTGTATTTATGAGCTGGCGGGCTTCTCGACCTTTGCGCTGCAAAGCTGCCGAAACAAACGACTCTTGGAAACCGCAGAATTGATGCTGACGTCGATGTCTTTGGCGGCCGCGAAGAGCCTGAGCTCCTTCAGATACGTGCTGTTGTCGGGCCGCCCGAACAGGCGAAGCTTATAGCCGCGCATCAGCTGCACACCCAAACACAAACACACCCCCACACACCCAGGGTATTCTAAGGACCTGCAGTGGCGTGATAGAGATACAAGGGTGAGAATGAATTGACATCGGAAGGGGGGCCAGCCCACCTCGGGGTTGACTTTCTGCAGAAAGTCCAGTTGCCCTTTGTGGGGCGCGAGACGGCCGATGTAAAAAATTTCATTCCGTTTCGTCTTTGGGTCGCAGGAGCGCAGCATATCCACCGCGCAGCGACTGACTGGCTTTGGGAAGGAGTTGTCATCTGCGCAGGCACGAGGTGAGAGAAGATGACACGAGCAAAGAGGGAGTCGTGGGGAGGGATGGAAAGCTGCGTGGTTAAAGGGGACTTACCAATGATGCCATCAAAGTTAAACACTTTATTTTCTGTCAACTGAGGTAGCGCACGGATTGGGAAGTGCACCTGCATGTGAAAACACCAGGCAGCACCCAGCCATTAGCTCAGTCCAAATGTGACTTTCACAACTTGGGTGCGCAGTTGCTCACTGAAAATGTTTCAAAGTCTGCAATATTGTCTCCCGTTTCTATCTCAACATTGTATCATCCTATAAATTGTGTGTGTGTGTGGGGGGGGGGGGGGGGGGTGATCACAATTCGCTTTGCGTCACGAGCCCATGGCTTCAACATGAGCCTCATCAGATCGTGGTACCTCTGCGCACACCTGCACAGCCAATCAGTTCCAGGGCTGAGCAAAGTCTCTTCGTTTGTTCTGATTCATTTCTAATATTTATTAATTCCAACATATTTGTATAATATTATCTTATTCGTATCAAAATTGTCGTATTTGAGGAGGGCATTAATATTCTCACGATACCAAAGACTACGCGCGTGTGGCTGGTGGCGGCAGAGCAGGTGGGAGGGCGGAGCGGAAGGGGGCAGAGGCTGCTGACTCACTGAGGGTCTGACACGCCGCACTGGCCCGAACGGTATACTTTTCCGGAGCCCACTACCATAACGAGGTCGACACCCCTTTGGGTGCGCTGTTCGCAGGTCGGCCCCTGACGGCAGCACCAGCACACAAACCTCAAAGGCACACATCCTTGGCAACAAGCCCAACGCCTGCGGAGTGTTTGACTAACGTCGATGTAAAGTCTCACTCAACCACGCCGAACGACTCGAACTAAAAGAAGATGGGTCGGCCAAGTGGCACCGAGTTGTTACTGGTGGCCGAGTGCGTACCCCTTCCCTCGGCTTATCGTGCGAGTCTGGCGAGTGTGGCTCATCCGCCCGCCAACAGTAGCGACACCGGTTGTTCCGGTAGTGGACCATCACGGTCGCGTTGGCATAAGCACCCAGGTACCTCGGCAAGTCGGACCTCCTGCAGCACCGATCAGAGCGGGCGGACTCAGGATGGGACCCAGAGACAGTATCACTGGTTCGCGAGGGAATACTCCCGAGGATGAGAAGTTTACCAGTCATGGGACGCTCTACTGCAGAGCGTCCCGCCCCCCATTCCCACAACCATTATTGTCTTCGGCCTGTCTGCCGGGTCACTGTGCAGCGCCGGTTGAGATGCCACCTCCGAAAGCTCCGCGATATCACTCCGACAAGCTTTTCCCCGCCCACCCCCGCCCAACTCCACCGCCCCGTCTCCAAAGTCATTCTCGCCTTCGTCTGCTCGTGGACCACAGGGGAAGAAGTCAGCCCTCAGCGATAGTCTGCGCCAGCGATAAACGTGTGATCCTCTGGCAGGCGGCGACGGCCTCGTGAAAGGTGAGTCCCGAAGGGAGGAGTAAACGTTCATATTGTGCCCACAAGAAAATGAGGTGCCACGCTGGGGGTCAAAAGTTCGCGCCGGTATCGTCCTGCTTTATTCGCTGCCAGCAGGTTTCAGCGGTTGATCAACAAGAAGACTGCAATACCGTGTCTAAAACCTACCTGTGTATGTTTGCTCAGCAAACCGTGCACAAAGTGCTACAAGAAATACGATCGAACACAGGCCCGCTCCGCGTCTGCGTCGCGGCCGTCCCCAAAGTCGTTTTTGGACGCCCATCTAGGCGATAGCCGGACACACAGCGGTCGCGCAGCAGCACCGCCGGCTACCGGCTACCCTTTCCTAGTCTTGGTAACAGTAGCAATGGAACGATACCCTCAAAGAAAGCTTTGGTAGCGGGGGTTAAGTGGTGACAACGCCGCCCGCCCGCCCAGTCAACGTCGCTGTCGCCGTCTGTCGTGGAGCGGTGGTTCGCCACAGACAGACCGATCCAAAACTCCGCGCCGTTTGCTACTGTCGATTGTCGCCAGCGTCGGTCAACTGCTGGGCGCGGCGATTTTGAAATTCCAGTTATTCAGGCTTTCAGCGATATTCATCCAGCATTCTCTTGTCTCCCTTAGTTTGGGACGGCTTTTCACCGCTGATGAGCGTGCTATTATAATTTATTGGCATGCATTAAGACCATTATAGTCGTGCATATAGACCATTATAGGCCGCCACCAAGAAATTATAGTCGTGCTATTCAATAATTATTAGCGAATTCATCGCTATATTGCAATAATAATATATTCGAAAGTCATGTTCCGGCACCTGTACCTGCCAGTCCCATATCCCAAGTGAAGGGCGCAAAACACACACACACACACACACACACACACACACACACACACACACACACACACACACACACACACACACACACACACACACACACACACACACACACACACACACACACACACACACACACACACACACACACACACACACACACACACACACACACACACACACACACACATTATTGGGTGGGTTACGCGAGCCGATTGGCGAGCACAAAGGCAGAAGGTGGCTGCTACCAGGTAGAGGAGCTGCGTGAGGTAAAATTTATGTACGTCCGCCGCGGACATTTTACTGCACATGTATGTGACGCTTTGTCTCCGCGGGTTGCCATACTAGGCGGACTCAACATGGTATGTACATTAATTAACTGGTTAGGCGGAAGTTCCTATTGTTAAGCTTTTCCCCTCCTGAAGTCGGCTACGGAGTGGATTATCATGTTAAATGAGCCCGAACGGGAAGAAGAGCGGGAATGTTGTACGCAGTTCCAATAACCTCACTACGGCCGATATACATGTACACGACACGCCCATCCATGATATGCGAGGGGAAGCGTGCGCGTGAGCAGTATGCGGAACGATCACGCCATGCGCGAGGTACTCAAGTCTTCGCTAGGGAACCGTTCCCTCAATCACAACTGCCACCGATTCCCGACATTGGGCTAAAAATATATTTTTGCTTCAAGTGGGTTTTCGTTGCCTCGCCGTGGCGTTGCTCGTCAAGCGGGCACAGCGGCGAGGCGTCGCGGCGGCTTGGCGAAATTGCATACTTGCATTATTCGGAACTCAGCGGAGCTATCCACTCGGGCACTAAAGCCATGATGGAGCCTTCCATTAGTGACGACGAGTATCGCATTAAAATTCGTAGCTTACAAATATATTTGTCACATGTGAACACGACCGCGAGGAATACTACGCCATGACGTTGCTACATGATCCATGTTGCGTAGCGGGTTACGGCTTCGGCGTGTCGAACTTCTTCATCCGCGGACTAATCATGTTATCATGTAGTTTGGGATAACTGCCCATGAGGGAGAAACACTATATGTTTAATTGAAAATAGTTGCTGGCTATTAATGGCTGCAACGGCCGCCATTTGGATGCCATGGGCCATCATGCCATGGCGTCAACAATTATGATGTACAATGTATCCCGCGCATATACTTGGTGCTGATGTGTGGTGTTGATGCTTGGCGACTGAATTAACATAATCATGCATGCGCTCCTCTTGGGCGCAAAAATAAACATGCTTGTATAGGAGTTTTTAATAGTTACATATACATTCAGGCCCTATACCCATGAAAGAAATAGGGGGCAATGCGATATATCTTTTCCATGCATTTGTGCTTGTGATAGTTCACAAAAAACTACACATGCACGGATGTGTGTGCATAATAATGTGTGTAAGGGATGTTTTGGATGGATGGATGGATGGATGTGTGTGTGTGTGTGTGTGTGTGTGTGTGTGTGAGTGAGAGAGAAAGAGAGAGAGAGAGAGAGAGAGAGAGAGAGAGAGAGAGAGAGAGAGGGAGAGAGAGAGAGAGAGAGAGAGAGAGAGAGAGAGAGAGAGAGAGAGAGAGAGAGAGAGAGAGAGAGAGAGAGAGAGAGAGAGAGAGGAGAGAGAGAGAGGGAGAGGGAGAGGGGGGAGAGAGAGAGTGGAGGTTCATCTCGGGCCTTCACACGTCCGAATACCATGATCGGATTCACCGGGCCGGAGTCTAGGCGTTTCTCGTCTAGATGTATATCGTCGCGGCCACGGCGCCCCTGCGTTTTTTGCTTCGGACCCGCCTACTTCGGGTCACATGGGCGAGCTCCGTCACAAGTTCCGTGAGCACTACGACGCAGTTTTCCGCGTCGCGGTATCTCGCATCTTCGGCCTACCCTCATCCCGCATCCTCTCTACTCTACGCTCCCCCACTGCTTGTGCTTCTTGCCATCTCTCGGTTCAAGCTATGCGGGGTGTGTTCGCGTCGGCGTGTGTTGACATGTCAGATGATGCGTGGGCCACTGTTTTTGCTCACCATTTGGCTCGATGCGGCGGAGATGCTTCGGTCCACACCGCCCACTCTTGGTTAGTGTCGGCCCTTGCGGAAATCTTCTCCGAGAGTCGTGGCGCACTCGGAGTTGGCGTCGAGGTCCTCACAGATCCCGCGATGTTAGTTCAACTCCCCAACGGCAGCGACAGCCTCCCCGCGGATGTGGTTGTCTTGCACTACCACGGCATCCGAGGCTCAAAACTTGCTCTAGATGCCGTGGTTTCGGGTTTGTTCGGCGTTTTTAGCCCCCCGTCTCCCGAAGTCGCTCTGCATTGTGCTGAGAAGTCCAAGTTCGAAAAGTACCCAAAGGGGGTGAAGAGTCACCCCGACATCCGCTTCATTCGCTTTGCAGTCATGGAATTTGGAGCTCTCGGCGGCCAAGCCACCGCTGTCTTGACGAAGCTGGCCAATCAGGCAACCGCCTCTAAAGGGATGCATGTGGGCAAGTGGTTGGCCTCATGGTGCCGAAAGGTCTCTCTCGCCGTCCATGTTGCTCACACGGACAACGTCTTGCGCGGTTTCTCCGCCGCCGCATACGGTGTGGAGACCTCCTCTTTCTCCGCTAGGATGCCTTCTCCCGCCGCGGCGCTCTTCACCGGCGCCATGGGCCGCAAGCGTCCCCGTGCTTCCTCGAGCGGCGCGTGAGGCGGGGCCTCTACATGTTGCATTCTCGGCATTGCCTAGGAGTTTCCTTAGTTTGATCCGCTAGGTTTGAGCACAATGTAGTGCTTCCTTTTGCCGTGCTTTGGATTCCGTGATCCTCTTGTCACTCTTGCCCTTTTGCTCCCCCTCACTTTTTCCTTGCCCGTTCTCATGTTGTTCTTCTTGTAATCAAATACCACAGAAACCGTGGACATGACGATAAAAAGGGGAAACCAAGAGGGCAAGAGGAACAGTTTAACAATGAAACTGTTTGTTTATTTATTTGCAATGTTATTCAGATTGATTTGCTTTTTGTCCTACTCGAGAAGCCCAAAGTAGTGCTTGAGTATGCTCAAGTACCTTACTGCTGATTTTATGTTGTGATATTATGACATGCACGCGCACACACACACACACACACACACACACACACACACACGCACACGCACACGTAAACAGACATACGAGAGCGCGCGCGCACACACACACACACACATTTAATTTCAGCAAATTGATGTAGAATGCACATGGTAGCAAGTTCACACAAAGACAGCCGCGCTGAACAATGGTATAGCAGTCCGGAACGAGGGCACCTGCACCTGCTAAGCATGCGCTGCGCATGTACATGTACTCGTACCAGTAGTTATCTTGGTCTTTTCATCAAACACAGTGATGTAGGGGTACGCTGGTCGAGGCAATTCGAGCGATAGTTCACAGCGCACTCGAAGGGTCGTGCGTTTGATTACCAAAGTCTTTCGCTCTTCAGATATCAGTGAAAAAGAATTGCAGACACAATAATACGTCAAATACAAACACATTCCGGAACATCAAGTAAAAGTGGGGAATATTTCATATCATTCCATTTCGGGTCCCCTGCTCGGCGACCAAGCAAGAAAACACGGCTGAATCGCAATGGCGCTGATATATGCCTATGGTCGGTGCCGACTGTGTAGTAGTCCACAGTTGGACCTGGAAGTTGGCCGTCTCACAGCGCGCAACCGCTTGTGTGCCCTTCACATGCGATGAACCGTTGCGGACAATGTAACAAATCGTGGCTGCGAACCAAGGTGACGACGTCCAATGAGCACGGCAACCACGTGAACGACATCCGCCACGTGTGCGGAGAGCAATAAACGTTGCTTGCATCATTTCAGTGCTATTGCGTGTTACGTTGCAGAACAAATTGTGCATCGGTCAGTGAAACAAATTTGTCGTATTTGATTTAATCGATTGAACATGCCTCTGCCAAAAACCGACAGGCAAACTACTCATACAGCAGGGTAGCAAAACATGGAAGCACGCGCAAGCAACCAAACCACGCGCAAAAAATGGAAGAAACGAGCAAACGAAGGAACGGATGACCAAGGAAACAGACAGAGCTTATTTACATGTCAATCATGAAATGACACTCATGTGAAGCATCAAATCATGGAACGCACTCGCGATGCGCTGGGCTCGTTTCATCTTTTGAGCTCCGAACTCTGATGGTTGAGGATGGAACATAACGGGTATTGAATCCGATTTCGTTCTACGTGATGCCCAATTCAAGGGAGGGGTGTCACACGAGGGTTTGGGAGACCGGGCTGACCCTAGCCCAACGGGGCAATATCGCGAAGAGGCTGAAATAAAAGGGGCCACTGAATCTGGCGAAAGTACAGTATAAGTCAACACAAAGAGATTTGCTTCTCATTTTACTGTGTCCCTTCCCCTCTCGACCCCAACTCGTACCGCGCCCTCATCTATGAAGGACTCTGTCACTCATGCGACCAAAGGAACATGAAGAAGCAGCGCAATCCGGAAAGGCGCGCGGAAACGTGCAATCCAGTATCCCAGCACAGCGTGTCCGTACCCAAAGCATGGTGGAACACCCCATACCTCAACCTCTTCAGTGTGCCAAATACTGATGGAAAGGGGAAGCTCAGTGAAAAGACACAGCCATTCCCATACAATGCACACAACGGCATGCACACCGAAACACGAGGGCGGAAGTGCCATTTTCCCTCAATACAACATGGACACAAACAGACACTCAACCATCATACCCACGTCCTAGAACACGCACACATAAACGAAACACACACGCACACGAGCAAGCGCCTGACCATTCAAAATTGCCGTAAAAAAACATACACACGTGAGCGAGGTTGCGCAAACAATTTATAAGTTACTCAGCTTTCCAAAGCGGCGAAATCCTGCGGTGTCTCGACGACCTTGGCAGGTACACAGGCGGGTGTTGCAGTGGGGGGTGGGAAGGGCAAGGCAGCTGCAGAGGGTGGGCGGACCAATTGTTTAAAATGCCCAAACACTGACATTTAGACAATCAGCAGAGGAGAGCGGTCGGCATTCACTTCTGCATCTTCTTGAGCGCAGCCGCAACCTTGGCGTTCCGCGTCTTCTTGGCCATCATGGCCTTGAAGCGGTCAAAGTCGGACTGGTTCGCCTTGTCGACCTTGGACTGCAGCTTCTTGCCCCAGCTGCTGGCCTGGAACTTGGCGAGCACGTCGTTGTCCGCAAGCGCCTTCTTCAGCACCGCCTTCTTCGCCATACGGGGGATCTCAACCTTCAAGTCTGTGAGGGACAGGCGCTTGAAGCTACAGGCCAGGCAACCACACACAAACACACACACACACATGTTAACACAGCATAAACTAAACCAACCAACTCAATAGACTGCGTATATCAATGCCAACCACTCTGATGAGCTTCAATCTGCGCATTCGAATGAAGAACAGGCAGAACAGGCGTCCAGATAGTGTCAGGCCGTTAGATATGCAACACTGAGCCAAAGACACTCCTTTGCTAAAACTAAAATATTGAGTGTTGAAATGAATCGTTGCAGCACGGCCACCCTCGCTCCTCCTCCTTTCCAATAGCCCCCATTCTTTTTGCCCCGCCTGCTACCATGTGCTGCCTGTAATTCGTAGGATGGAATACCCAACGCAAATAACAGCCCACTGACGCAACTTGAGCAGCATACGTGCCTTGTCAATTCTCTGAACCTTCCCACTTCACAACTGCCAAAAACTATTATCCAACCCAAATAAGTTCTGTCTGACACCTGAAGCCGACACGCGACGCGCAGTTGAGCTACCTGCGACGGTACTGATATTTCTATAAGGGGCGCAGACGAGACGTGGTATTGAGGTCGCGCTGTTGATAAGAATGCCGGAAGACGGAGAGCAGCTTTGCACGAAACCTTCCTTGCGCCACCTGTTCGACCCGCATCCGCCGACCAGCCCGCCGTTCACGTGCCTAAGCCCGCCGAAGCACCCGCCATCCTCCCATTTCGCATTCCGTCGAAATCCGCCGTGCTGCATAACAATGAGGAGGGGGCGAGGGTTTCCGGGGCGGGATGGGGGCGTACCTCTCCACGCGGCGCTGCTGGTCGGGGTGGTCCACCAGGCAGCGGCTGAAGTCGAGCACGTCGGTCACGATCACCAGCTTGCCGTAGTCGGGGCCATAGTTGACCAGGGCCAGGCGACCGATCTCCACGTTGCGTGTGAAAGGCATCTTGGCAGGGTGTATTAGAGACGCTACGAGCGTGTGGACTGCTGCGCGGCAAAGAAGGGAGAGGGATGGTAGTCGGGCGGCAGCGCTGCTTTCGAGGTGCGGCGGCGGCGGGGGAGGATGGCGGCGGGCGCGGGGAGGGCCGCCGCAAAGTACAGGATGAACTGAAGACGAGTTTTGTACGGAAATATAACGGAATCATCTAAGTGATCCTACGGTACAGAAGCTTCCGGTCTGTGTGGTTTTATTACAAGCACAGTCGTAAAAATATATTTTTCTTTGAAATAATCATCTCTGCCATGAACACAGAAAATAATATTTGACAAACACAATAATAATGGATTGAAATTATAACGATACAGGTACCTGCAGTGTAAGAAGTACAGGCACCTGTACTAGGTACGGGTACCTTAACTCTCGTTTTGTCAGCACTGAACGCTGATTGTGCTTAAGCTGAAGTTTAGAAAACGAAGTCGACTTTTTATTTCCGATAACCCGTACATTTTAAAAGTCGATTCGCCCTCGTACGGGGTTTAGAAAACAAAGTCAACCCCAAAACGTACCACGGACTTTGATTCGGACTTTGTTTCAAGCCCAAAATGAAAACAAAGTCGGGCGACTTTGTTTTCGTTTCGAAGTCCGAAACAAAGTCGAAAACGAAGTCGTGGCTGTACATTACGACATGTGTGCGCGCGCGACCGGTAGCATGGCCGGCCGCACCGCCCGAACACCAGTAGGCGACTACATCCGCAAGCCACGCCTCCACCTGTGGAAGGGGTCCACATGCCTCGCTTGCTAGAATGGAGCGGTCGAACGTGCCGGAGAATCCTCTGCCGCAAGAGCTTCTGGCACTGCTCAGCTCGATGTCAGCCGAGCAGCGGGCGGCCGCCCTCTTTCCGTCCGGCCCACCCCGCGCCGCCATCCCGTCCACACCTAGCCAGGCCGTGGCTGGCACGCACTCTGGCCAGAACACCGAGCGCACCGAGGATCTGGCTTGTTTCCCGCGGCCGAATAGCTGATTTCTGATGGCGTTGAGGCCAGCAAAACCGTCCTCCTTCCAACAGTATTTGCGTTGTGCGGTCTCGGCCTTACGCTTCCGGCCACGCGGCTCTGCAATGTTCTCAGCGTGCTGCCTCGCCTTGCGCGACGCAACGGCTGCCGATGCCAGTGTCATAGCCAGGGCAGCTACAACAACGAGAAGTAGAAGTTTGCGTTTGTGGGTGGGGTCGAAGTTGTGAGTTGCAGCGGCGCCATCGCACAGCGCCGCAAATGCGACCAGCGCAATCACGGAGGTAACGTTGAGGCGCATCGTGCACACGCACTCGCACACGATAGCGGTTTGCGGCTGCGAAGCCGAGGGGGGGGCGTGACGGCTGGGCAGCACGTTTGACTGCTTCCGGGGGGTTCCGCCGAGTTTGAAAAACAGCAACGCCGCTGAGCTGATGCTCGTCATGTTTGAATTCGCGCGCCGGGTGCGCGCGCGGGTGGTGATGCGCTGGATACTCCTACATATATTCGTACGGGTACTGGTACGGTACAGGTACGGATACCGGTACTCGTACTAGCTGTGTCCATGAAACTTCGATTTCATTTTCTAAACCTGGGTTTACGTAACATGCCGACGTCAGCACATCGCTACGCGAACGATAAAGTTCCGTACAAAAAAGCGAAAGTCGACTTCGTTTTCTAAACTTCAGCTTTAGGCCCTTGTAAGATATTACTTGACTTGAGTTCGTCCGCGATAAAACTGTACCGAACTCAAGTAAGGCGTGCTAATCGGATGTGAATAGCTTGAGTTGATTTCAGAATGACGTTTTGAACTCATGTGGCCGATTTTTCGAGCTCGGCACTTGAGTTCGAGGCCCAAAATCAAGTGGCCTCCGCAAACATGAGTTCGGCCCCGGAATCCGCGACAAGAAAAACGCGGGCACATTTCGTGCACG
>JAPMLY010001163.1:87500-124344 GCA_026401115.1 Tetraselmis chui
GTCAGCTGTGGGGACGTACACCATGCGAATGATCCCCTTCGACGCCAGGTCTCGACTGAAGTGATATTTGAGGGAGATGTGTCTTGTCTTCCGAGAAGTGCAGCCGCGGGTGACGTTGCGAATTGCTGACTGATTGTCACAAAACACATGTGTGGGACCAGGCAGGTTCAAACCCAGATCTGTGAGCAACTGGCGAACAAAAAGAATTTCTTGACTGACTGAGGCCACAACAATGTATTCAGCTTCGCATGTGGACTGGGCAACAACAGTCTGGAGAGCAGAACGCCAGGAAATAGGGGCGGTGCCGACAGAAGGTGTGTGAGAAGCCCCCACTGGGCCAAGGCAAACGAGCTGGCCGCTGACAGATACAGCACTAGCCGGGTCACTGCCCCATGTTGAGTCCACAAAGGCACTGCATTCAATGGGCGTAGAATGGTGACTGAACACGATGCCTGAAAATGATGACCCCTTGAGATAACGCAGAACGCGCTTGGCGGCAGTCCAATGGCATGTCTTGGGCCGGGAAACGTAGCGGCAGAGGCAGGACACAGCTGCGGCAATGTCTGGGCGAGTGCAGACAGCCGTCCAGAGGAGGGAGCCCACGAGGCTGCTGTATGGAATGTCAGGGCTGAGTGCAACATCACCGTCATGAAAGGTAAGTTCGGCTCCCGGGCTCCAAGGAAGAGGAGAGGGGTTGCTATCAGTCATGTTAAATTCCGTAAGCATGTCGGTGATGTACTTGTGTTGCTGCAGGGTGATGTTACCGTGGGGGTCATAGTCGACACCCATGCCAAGTATCCATGTGCAAACACCCTCGTCAGTGATGTCGAAGGTGGTTCGGATGGTAGCACGGAGAGATGTCATCCAGTCCTCAGAGGAGGGAAACACCATTAGGTCATCAACATAGACGAGAATAATGCCAAGGATAACCGCCACATGTAGAGAATCAGACCACTGAATGTATACACCTGGATCTCCAGAGGCAGGCACAAATCTGTTGGCTTTAAGAAATTTGTCGAATTTCTG
The DNA here is from genome assembly GCA_026401115.1 of Tetraselmis chui. Taxonomy (NCBI): domain Eukaryota; kingdom Viridiplantae; phylum Chlorophyta; class Chlorodendrophyceae; order Chlorodendrales; family Chlorodendraceae; genus Tetraselmis; species Tetraselmis chui. The sequence continues at coordinate 88,527 of JAPMLY010001163.1, forward strand.
TCTCCATTCATAGGCGGCTTGCTTGGTGCCGTATAAGGCGCGGAGCAGACGTCCATAGAGTTCATTCCCGTTGTCGTCGTATTCCTTGTAGCCCTCCGGAAGGTTGATGTAGAGTTCCTCTTTGATCTCAGCGTATAGAAATGCGGCAACCACGTCCAGCTGGTATACATGCCACTGCCACTGTGCCGCTAGGGCAAGGGCTACCCTGACTGACGTGAAGCTAACCACCGGGGCATCTAGGCACTCCTTGTCGTAGTCCAGACCGGCGCGCTGATCGAAACCGCGAACAACCCATCTGGCCTTGAATTTGCGAATGCTGCCATCCTTGTTGTGTTTTAGAGTAAAATCCCACTTGGTGCTGAGGACACGCTGGCCAGCCGGGATAGGTACAGTCTTGAAGACATTTCTGCTCTTGATGCCGTCGTACTCGGTTTTGATCGCAGCTTTCCATCTGTCGGCTTGAGGAGATAGCAGGGCAGCACGTATGGTTTTTGGAATATGTATATTAGAGCTCGAAGGTAGTAAGGATGGAGGGTCATCGGCGAGAAGAACAGTGGCCACAGTGGGGCGGTGTAGTAAACTTGGTGCTTCATTGTGTAGAACAGACGTCCATAGAGCAGAGTGGCCATAGTCCGATGGGTAGGACGCAGGGAGAAGTGGATCAGAGCCACTGTCGTGTGTCGTATTCAGTAACACAGAGTCATCGGTCTGGTAGCGTAGCGGAACTCGTTTGGGACGGTCGCTGCGAAGAAGTGGAGGAGGGGCCACATGAGATAGAGGTGTAGTGCTTTGGCATGTCTCGTGATCATCATCGTCCTCGTCATCGAGATTTAATGGTGAAGGAAGGGTAGGGTCCGCGGGATGAATAATCATAAGTCTCGACAGGGCAGCATCTGGTGGTGCCGGATCAGTAGGGGAGTCAATCACGTCCATATCATCAGAATCACTAGAGATGTCTAGGGTCTCATGAGGTGTAGGTGCAGATAGAAGAGCTCGGCGGTCGTAGAGAATGCTGGCAGCATCCTGAGGTTCCATAAGAGGGTTCATCTCGTCGGTATGTAAGGGGCCATCTGTGAAATTATTGAGTAATTCCCCTTCATCGAAGACCACGCTCCGGCTCGCAATAATCCTGCCCGTGGATGGGTTGAATACTAACCAGGCTGGGGAGTCAGGGGAGCATCCCACGTAAATCCCCTTCCATGCCTTGTCGTCAAGCTTCTTGCGCAGAGCTGAATCCACATTAGTGTAGGCTGAGCATCCGAAAATGCGAACAGAGCTGAGGTCCGCTGTCTGGTTGGTGGCAAGGGTTAATGGTACTCTATCCACTCCAGAACGATAAGTCCGATTATGCAAAAATACAGCGTGAATAAATGCCATCTGCCAGAAAGAATGAGGTAGTCCCGCTGTCACGAGTAGGCATCTTGTCATCTCTGCCAAAGTACGCCACGGGCGTTCTGCAAGAGCGTTCTGATGTGGACTGTAGGGTGCTGAAAAGCGCAGACGAATGCCATGGTCTGAGCACAATTTAGAAAAGGCAGCTGACCGAAAGGTAGCACCGTTGTCGGCTCGAATTTCCACGACTGAATAACCCCAGGTTGCAATGGCCTCCAGAAACTGTTCGGTAGCAAGAGGTATCTCCGTAGTGGATCGGATGGGGCGACCAAGGGCAAAGGACGTGCTCCGGCAGAAAGCTCCAAAGAACTGATTGTTGCCCTGTAGAGAAGGCTCGACAGGTCCCCACGAGTCCATGTTGATAGTGTGGAATGGTGGGTAATTTCTGGAGCCGGGTACTTTGCTGATATTGGCTACCTTGGACTTGGACATGGCACACGGTCCGCAAAAATCAGCCTTGGTCATGGATTCCGGGATGCCATCAACGAGGGGGACAGTGCGTCGAAGACCTTCAGCGTGAATGTGGCCTAGTCGGCGGTGCCAGAGCTGAGCAGTAGCCCTTGATGAAGCCGATGCCAACATGATGGTTGGTGGAGACACGCATAGGGGAGCAGGGACTATAGGTTCCACCATTAGGCCGTACAACCCCCACTCAGGTAGACGCCGTATGGGAATACATGCTCCACAGGGCAATGTCATCGTGCACTGTTGCGCGTAGTTAAAGCTGGCACCTGCGTCATGGGCTCGCCCTTGGCTGAAGAGACGGGAAATGCCATGGGGAGCAAATTGAACAAAATCCGGTGCGTGGAGAACGTTGGAAAGAGTGGTGGAAATGCGCTCTCCAGTCGTAGTGGTGTGCACTTCCTTAGTAGTGCCGATACCATATACAGTAGCAGGTACACCTCGTAGCTTGTATCTTGAGTGAATGGGAAGTGCCTCGTAATCGTGGAACTCGTGACGGTTTGCGTTGATGAACTGAGAGGCTCCACCATCCACTATCTGAAGTTGGTCTCGGGGTGGAGCGTCCGTCTGGGCAAAATAGGCTGATCCTGATGGCCGGGCTCCCGGAGAGGTGTGGTGAGCCGCTGACATGATCCATGTGGCAACATTGAGATCCAAGCATCTGCTGATGTGAGGAAAGACGGTAGCGTCTAGCTCCTTAGCATCCAATGACGGGAGATTGATGTCGTGTGGGTTGAAGCCCTTGGCGGCAGCGCGCACGATAATCGGCGGTTCGACATACCGGTTGCGCTCGTCCAGGAGCATGCCGGAGCCTGGTGTGCCGCTTGGATGTAGACGGTAGTTGCGGCTGCCCCGGTGGCCCGAGAAGGCTGGAAAAGGGGGCTGTCCCGGAGAAGCGCGTAGTTGACGAGGTAAAACCCCGATGGCAGTGAGAAGGCATGATATGTTGTCTCCATGGCGGCGGTTGCAAAGGTAGTGGTCGAGTAGTTCCCAGTGCTGCCCCATGTTGGTCCATAGTGATATACTTTGATGAGCTGTCGAGCCAAGAGAGGCAGCTTCAAGGCGTAGCGGTGCTCCCAACGCCGCGACAACGTGAGGGAGGTCCAGCGAGCTAGTCATGCTGCTCACTATGTAGGTGAGAGTTGATTGCTGCGAGTCGTGCAAAAACCTGATGTTGTAGAGGATATCTTGGAGCGGTGAGGATCGGATTGGAGAGGCATCGTCTCGGGCTCTTGAAGTCGGTAGGAGGCTGCAGGGTCCGGCATCTAGAAAATCAACGCTGGGAATTGCGTCCCAGTGTTGAGAGCGTATTAGAGAGAGGCTGTGAGGCAGTCTCGAATCCCATCCAATCGACGCTGAAGGAGGAAACTTGTCCGGAAACTGATCATGGAGACGGTTGAGACGGTGCTGTAGAATGAGTCTGGCGGTCTCAGTACTTTCGCAGGCTGAAAATAAAGCGATGCTGCCTCCATTACGCAGGTGGCCTTCAAGAATGGGAACCATCCCGTTGCTGCAGAGGCTCACCCAGTGTTTTATGTGGGATACGCATCTGTTGACCGGCAGGCTTCGGAGACAAGGTAAATCAGGTGAGTGCTCACCAGAAATGAGAGCGATTCCCTTGGAAGGTAGTAAGCTCGGTTTGTCATCATCGAATAGCTTCACACCTGTAGGAGGAGTGGGAGCTATACTCGCAGCGATCTCTGGTACACTGGAAGGGGCTCCACAGTTGGGGTTGGGGACGCCTGTCGAAAAATTTGTCCGGTTCGGTCGGATCAGTGGGTGAGGCGGACCAGTCATCATGAAGCAGAAGTCACCGAAAGTATGAGGGGTCGGCTGAGCTGAAGCTGAAAGAAGTATGTTAGGGCGCGCTGCAGGAGGCTCGGAGCTGGAGATGTGAGGTCTCGGGCCTGCTTGGTAGGGGCGCTCGTAAGTAGAGGTCGGGCGTGAGATGGGCGCCCTGTCTTGAAGTGGTTTTCCGTCGCGGGATGATGTCTGCCAGCACCGCTCATGGGAGTGTCCCGGGCGTCCACAGCGGGTGCATTGAGCACGGGGTATGTTGCGTGGCGGTGCAGGAGGGCGTTCCTCCGGTGCACTAGCGATGTACACTACTGAAGGTTGTTCCGGCGGCATGGTATGAGTACGTTGAGCAGCGGGATCGGACAGGAGGATTTCCTTAACGTCCGACCACGAGTCTTCTGGATGAAAACGCCTGCGGCGCATAACCAGGTCTCTCAGCTCTTTGTATGTGGTCTCACAAATACGGGGAATAAGGTATGCCTCCATAAATGTTTTCTCGCTGCAGTCGAGTCCAAGGCGTAACATGTCGCGCCTCGCGAAGTCTTTCTCCTGAACGTAGGCGATCATGCTTTGCGAAGGTGGCTGGTCTTTGTTGAGGCAGTCAGTGGCGCGTCGCAGTGCGTGGACCTCCTCCAATTTGATCCACGATAGTAACCCGTTCCACGCGTCAGTCCCGTGAGTGAGGCTGTCGTGCGCTCTGGAGCCTCGTGCAGGCATAGGGAGCTCTTGCTTGACCACGGAATTCGCGATAGCACATGGGCGAGTTGCCACTGAAAGGCTCTGGTAGAGGTTGCGCTGCTGCTCAGCGGAGCCGTGAGCTGTAAGGGCCTCCCCGAATCTGTGGGTAAAGGCAAAATCCGAAAATTCTTGTTCCCACGCGATCATGTCAGACCATTCTGGGTTTTTAGGTAAAGGTGGTGCCTTCTGCGGATCTAGGGCACGGTGAAGAAATTGTGGTTGGAGCGACAGGCGCTCCTTTAACGCAGCAATTATTGAAGCAGAATCTTCCTCAGGCATAGTCGACTGAGATGAAGCCATGATGTTATAGTTGGTCGAATCGGAAATTAGAGTCTCGTCGGTGAGGATTTCACTATGGTAAGGCTGAGATCTAGGGCTTGAAAGGAGATGATGTGGCTGTTGAAATGCCGAGTATTCTTAGCAGACTGATGTGCCAAGGAAGAAAATATTGTACGTGTTCAAGAGGAGAAGGTCTGAATCGCTATGGTGGAGTAGAGCGCTTTAGCTGACTGACGAGCTAGAGAGGAAAATATTGAGAGTGTATCTAGAAAAAGATGAAGTCACACAATGAAAGGTGTGGATTGGCAAAAGCACAATTGAGCTATTGACTATTTACCAAAACTACTTTGTCTGAGGGCCCATAACCTATGAAAGGGTACACAGGTGAGTGAGACTGAAAGGTGAAAGTGAGAGAAAGAATGGTTACAAGTGACACCCCAAGGTGCCATTAAGTAGTCTGGTCACAGCATGTGGTGACAGGCTGCAAGGACAGACTCCTCGATGGTGCTGCTGCTCCAACTATAGTAGCACCGTTATGAATCATCACTGTTGGTGTCATTGACAGATGACATGAGATTCATATATCGTATCTAATACTGCTGCTAGTACCCGTGTGATGTAGAAACGTACTAGTGGTGTCAGTACATATGGGTGTACTCCAACAGCCTCCACTGCTTTTTCTTGTAAGAATTTTTTTGAGTGAAATGCATCAGATGCCTGGGAATATAATGCTTAATATTAATAATTTGTAGTTTGTCGCCAACAATAATCGCACGACATGCCGCGTTATATGCTCGCGACAGCAGCTACCAATATTGAAATATTTGCAACAGCGGCACATGCCGACTCTCGCGTTCGCTTGCCATCTTCTGAAACCCCACAAGCAGTGACGAGCGACGAAAGAAGAGGCACAAGGGCGTTCTGAGGCGAAGCGTCGTGAACTTCTCGCTACCTCAGTGTGTAGCGCAGATATTGCTCACACAGTACGGGTGGCAGTAACAGTAACAGTACCGAGTCGGCATGGCGGCCGACGAGGTCGTCAACATGGAGTGGGACGACAGCGGGGAGGTGGAACGCGCTGAGGTGGTGCTGGAGACGCTCGAAACGTTATTCACGCGACTCGACCGGCACATCGAGCTCGTGACGCGGCAGGACGAGAGCGTTCCGCACGTGGTGGAGCACGTGATGCAGGGCGCGCTGGCGGTGGTGGACATGTTGTACGCGGGCAGAGAGGACACCTGCGTGGACACCATAGGTTACTACCAGGTACCGCACACACCCTAACCTTCCCCTTCCCCTACCCTTCCCCTCAACAACATGCACACACACATATATAAACACACTGACCCACACAACCACACACACACATTCAGATACACATTCACGCGCACTAACCCCCCCCCCCCCCCTCCCCCCCACACACACACACGCACACACACGCACAGGCGCGCGCACATCTATATCCACTGAGACACACACACACACACACACACACACACACACACACGCATTCATACGCTCCCTGCATGCTTACGATAACATAGGAGTCGTCCTTGTGCCCTCACTTAACATTTTGGCACAGTCGGGGGGCGCTTGAAAAAAAACTGCGCCGCGTTCTCGTGTGGTGCATGTGGATGAGGATGAATGGTTGGGAGGTGGAGGATAGGTTTGTTGACAAGGATACTGTGCTGGTTTTGGGTGAGTGTAGAACAGTTGGGAGATTGATGAGGAGCCACAGCCCGCGCCGTTGGATGTGTGGGCGCGCGGGGCGGTGGTGGCGAAGGCATCCGCGCCGCAGCCGGTGACGGTAAAGCTATCGTCGGGCTTTGGCAGCCGCACCACCTCTCTTTCTGGATTGCCCAAAAAGCAGACGGACGTAGAGATTGAGGACACGCAGAGCCGTCAAACGGATAGAAGCAGCAACACTCGAATGAGTAAAACCACGAAACCGTTAAAACGTGCCAGCCCTCCCTCTGATACCCTGCTGTCCTCCCTTTGACAACTCTTTTTCCCTCACTCCCTGTATATAGTCTCAACTAGGTGAGGGGTGAGGCTGGGATAGTATAGCGCCATAAGGAGGAGACTGAGGGAATGAATGGCGGCGTCGTTGATGCTGTTGCAGCCACATCGCTCACGCGGCAGATGACGACGCGGGTGAAATTGAGCCCGGAGGAGCAGGAGAGAGAGGATCGGCTGCGGGAGGAGGTGAGTGACTGCACAAATCTGCTCCCTCTCCTTCTTCGTCCCCCAACCCACCCACCGGCCGGAACACCGCTCTTAAATACATGTGGAACTCCCCCCTTCCTCCTACCAATTGATTCTGAGCGATGCCATGTGTGTGTGTGTGTGTGTGTGTGTGTGTGTGTGTGTGTGTGTGTGTTTGTGTGTGTGTGTGTGTGTGTGTGTGTGTGTGTGTGTGTGTGTGTGTGCTTGTGTGGAAATGCTTTTGCAGATTTCCATTCGACGCCGCCAGAAGCAAATTACGCAGCAGATGCTCGTCAACGAGGAGAAGGCGCGAAAGGACCTGGCGGCGATGCAGGCGAGCTTGAAGGGGAAAGACTACGCGTACGACCACAGGGGGGAGGTAGTGATCATGACAAAGGTGAGTCATTGCGAGCCAGGTGGCTGACTGGCCACAGTGGGTGACAAATAGGTCTTCGAAATTTGTTCCGCAATTTGGTAAAGTGCTGTATATGTGCGCGTGTGTGTGCGTTTCTGCGGGCGCGCGCGCGCGCGCGTGTGTGTGTGTGTGTGTGTGTGTGTGTGGTTGTGTGTGTGTGTGTGAGTGTGTGACCGGAAAATACTTTTGTCCCCTCCGAAACGTGGCAGATTGACCCAAGCAGAATGCCATCGCTGTTGACAAAGCCAGCGTCAGCTGTGCGCGACCCAGCGGAAGAGGAGGTGGTGATTGAGAAGCAAAGCGGGCGGGGGAAGGATGGAGGAAAGGTGGCGACGGGTAATATGTCCATGCGGAGCACGAAAGGTAGGCTCGCCCGTCATGGTCCTCTCCACCTTTTGACTTACCGCAGATGAGGGTAAGAGGAGGCGATAAACTGACAAAGTGTTGTGTTTCTTGCTGTCCTAGGTACCGCAACGACTGAGACGACGTTCATTGAGCGCCCGAATGAGGCACAGCCCGCGCCGACGGAGACGGTGAAGCCCGTGATGGGTGTGACACTGACCATGGTATGCTCCGACTGTAGCGGCGCGTTAGTGTTGGTACCCCTCTCTCAATTCCTATTAACTTGTATGTGTGTGTGTGTGTGTGTGTGTGTGTGTGTATGTGTGTGTGTTTGTGTACGCGTGTTTGTGTGTGCGCGTGTTGGGCGGACAGGGACGGACGACAAAGAGAGGTGCTGAGCGAAAGACGACCAGTCTGACAGAAATGAGCCGAGAAGAGTACGCGTACTACATTCAGGAGTCAGGCCACTACCAGCAGCTGCCCAAGAGCGCAGAGGTGAGTTTGCCTGTTGGCTCTCAATTGTGGAAGATGGGTGGTGGATGCGAAGCAACGGCGCGATTGAAAATGCTTAGCTTTATGATTTAGGTTTTGTTATTTACCCTTATATCATCCACCCGCGGCGATCCAAGTAATGCTGAGCGGCCGTTCTCGTCTCGTGCCGTCTTGCTCAGTTCCAACGCGACCAGCAGCAGAAGTTGGAGAGGCAGCGAGCGGAGTTTACCTCGATGCAGTCGGCAAGGCAGGAAACGGCGTCTATGAAGCGGCAGCAGAGTTTGCAGCGGCGTGTGTCCAACGGACCGCGCCCGTCGACGGAAAGCTCGGACGGTGGTCCGCTCGGGCTGGGCGTCCCTTCCAAGGGCTTGCCCGCGTGGATGCTGGACGCCGAGCCAGCGCCCAAGCAGGTGGGGTCCTTCTGCCCGCTCTCGTCAGGTCGCCTTACCAACGACGGGCGACAGTTGGTAGCAAAAACAATAAATGTGAACAGTTTCATCTTCGGATATTTACTATGGGCGCCAGTCAATGTCCATATGCGCTAGCTCATTGCACTCTAACCAGGTACGTTCATGAAACAGAGCCATAGCACCGCATCCACGGCCGCCTGGCGAGATCAGAAATGAAAATGTGGATTGATACATAGGAACTGCTGTTCTAAAGCACGAGACTTAGCTTACGCGGGGTCTCGCTTTCAGGGAATTCAGTCGCGCTGCACCTTCTTCCGCCCCTCTTCCTCGGGCGGAGTCGACTCGAGCGCGGAGTCTCGCGCGATCAATGCTTCGATGCGGTTGATTTTTCTGTCGACTCAGCTCCATCAGAGCTGCGGTCAGCTTCTCGGGGGCTCAGAGCTCGCGACCTTTTTTCCTCCTCCCATTAAGTGCTAGCAGTCCCAGGAATCAGAAAACATGATCCGCCACTAATCCCCTACTACTTCCGCTGAGGTTTAAATTGGGATATGTGGGACTTTCTGCCAACCCCTGTGCCCTTCCCCCCTTCCTCTGAGTATAATTTCAAATGAGAACGATGAGTACTTGTAAAAAGTTGTGCATCTTTGGCGGAGATTTGAGTTATTATGACCTAAACTCGCCGGGAACTCGTTTTCCTTTGCTAAACTGTTCCAACGTCTCATACAAAATTTGGCTATCAGGGTATTTTAGGGATAAATTACACTCGCCTCTCCGCTCCCCATCGCGCTCACAAAGTAATCGACGAAGGGTGTGTGAAGACACGGGCTGATAGCTTAGGGTGGATGTGGGTTATCACAATTACTTCGAGAGCCCTAACTTTACTGATCGCTGTCCCGACATGTGCGCGTGCAGACGGCGAAGAGGGAGCCGAAGAAGGCGGATGTGAACAAGCTGCTCACCAGCGCGTCGGATTGGGGCAACAGCTCCTCCACCATCAGACGGCGCGATGGGGGGAGCGAGAGGGAGAGCAGCATCAGCCCCGGGAAGCCGAGGAGCCGGCCATCGGTCGAAGTGCGAGAGCGGACAGGTAAACCCTAATCCTCTCTCTCCACCCAACACATATTTAGGTTCATTGTGTCACGCTTGCGCCACCTCATGGATACAGACCTCACATACCAATCCGGAGTCGTGTGCAGCTGTCATAGTTGAGCGCTGATCAATGTTGTGTCATCATCGCCGCTGTTGCTCTATTTGCAGTCGGCAAAATCCCCCGTCGCCCACGGGACCGTCAATACGGCTACATCACAGAGCAGGATCTGCAGGTGAAATGACCCCCCCCTCCCCCCCAACACACCCATTAAAGATATGTATCGCGGCTGACTCTCATCCATGCCCCCTTCCTTCCCTTATCCTTCCAGGAGTACCAGCCGTAAGGTGTGCCTCTCAGGCAATGCTAACATAATGGCATAACAGACGGCACTGTTGTAAATGAGCGTCCATTGCTGCCCTGTAAGGTTGAGGCTCATCTGGGAAAGGCGTACCGGTAGTACTCAGAATAAGACCGTCTCGCTGCATCATCGCCTGCCTTGGCTGAATGCTGACTGAATTGGGGGGGGAGGAGCGCACTCTCGCTTGTCACCGTATATGTGCACGCGCACGCGCGTGTATCACAAAGAGTTAAGTTTGTGTGCTTGTTCATATGAGTATGTATTTGTGTATATGAGTGCGTATGATGGTGAGTATCTCTATCTCTCGCTCTGGAGTGTGTGTGTGTGTGTGTGTGTGTGTGTGAGAGAGAGAGAGAGAGAGAGAGAGAGAGAGAGAGAGAGAGAGAGAGAGAGAGAGAGAGAGAGAGAGAGAGAGAGAGAGAGAGAGAAAGGCTGCGCACGTGAATTATGTGGCTGTTTCGGTATAATTGTTATGTTATTCTCTTTCTCTCTCTCTCGCAGATGAAGGGATATAGTGGGATGCCAAACGCAGCATGAGGCAGCGGTGCTAAAGGCACGCCTGACGACCGAGATGATGATTTGTTGAGCTGTCGACTTTAAAGGCTTTCTTACGCATATATTAAACAGTAAAAGCGGCAAAAAATGACGTTGATTTTTGAGACATGAATGGAGCCCCTCTCTCCCGTCCCCTGCCCTCCTTCTCAAAGGCCGGTGGACTACTTGGCGCCGCTCATGGCCTGCTTGCGCTCCAAAATGTAGTTCTCCAGCTCCTTAAACCTGTCCAGCGCGCGAAACTCCACCTTGTCACCGTTTTTCAACGTCACCACCATATCACCCCACGCACCGATGCCGCGCGGAATGGACACCACCTTCTCCACCTCACCATAAGCCACCTCGGTTTTGTCCGCTGATGAGGCCACAAGAGGGACGGGGGGAGTCAGGCCTAAAATCTTCATAGGCAGCCAACCAGCCCCCACACCCACGCATTCTCCGTCTCTAAAGCAATATAAACGGCGGTTGCGGCTGTTGATGGCAAGAGAAGAGGGTGACAGGGTGCTTACTCTGCCACGGGGCATTTGTCTCGACGGAGAAGCGCTTGTCAGTGAACCTGTACTTCACAAACGCTCCTCGACCGATCGCTGCAAAGGTAAGCGGCTGCATGACACACCGAAGGTAGAGATATTTGGTGAGCAGGGAATGAGAGGGATGGATGAGTGTAGGGGCGGATGATGTATACGCGGGTATGTGTCGCAGGGGATATGAGGGGAGGAAAACAGAGAGGGAGCGTACCAGCCACAGCAACGTGGTGCCCAGAAGGATGTTGACGGCGAGGTCACCGCGGGCAGGAGGGCCCTCGTAGTAGAGCGTCTCGCCGGCGAAGTCGTAACTCTTGGCTGCGGTGTCAGAGGGGGGCGGAGGGTGAGGCTGCAAGGACACGAAAGATTATCCCCTTGTGGCGGAACAGAAGACGGGGAAAGAGGACAAGGAGTGGGGCACTCACGGACATAAACGGCGTCGGGCCCCTTCGACTTGGCCTTCTTCTCCGCCTTCTTGCCCTGACCCATTGGGGTCGCGCCCTTGGCGGTCTTCAGCTGGGCCAGACGGGCCTCGAATTCGGCATCGTCCTCGTCCGTCCAGTCGCCACCTGCCGAAGACGCCACAGCGGCAACGCAACAATGCTTCGTCGATAGATGTCGTCACAGAAAGCGACGTCGCCGAGAAAATACAAATTCACATGAGCGAGTGAAAAGTAAGACGCGGGTGAGGGTGACATGAAGGACTCGCTCCCGCTCGAAGGTGATCAGTTTATGCGAGTACATAGGCTCACCCTTTGCTGATACCCGGAGACTGCCGCGCCCGGGTGCTGGGACGGCACGGAGTGAAGGCAAGCGCGAGGCGCTACGAAAGACGGCCGCAGCCGCAGGGCGGGAGCTGAGAGACGGCCGAGCGCCGAGAGACATGGAGCACGCCATTACTTCGGGCTTTGTTTGGGCTGAAACAAGTCTTATCTGAGGAATCAGAGGCATAGGGAAGGCGTCAAATTGCACGAGGTTGGGCGAGTGCAGTCGGAGTCGTAGTCATATACAAGGTGAGTGCTACTCTGAGAATAGGTGAGTGAGTGAAAAGCCGAAATGCGGCCGCGAGGTTGGACAAGGGATAACGTGGGGCAAGAAAGTCAGATATAGAGCACCAGTAGCACCTCGTCGAAACGCACGGAATATCCAGTCTGGAGGGAATCGGCTGTTGTACTGGGAGAGCGACGAGGGTGCTGCCCGGTGCTTGAGATTGAGTGCTCTTGAGACTTGTTGACGCGATGTGTTTTAATCATACATCTTGACAGGCGCACCGCCGAAGGGCCGACAGACTGCTACATCATCGGTGGCACATTGTTGCCGTGTCGGATGAGGGTTTATCGTGGCAAGTTTGTGAGCTCCCGATTCTGACAGGTCGGATTACTCCTGTGGCCACCGTCACGTTGCTCAAATTAACGCGACGTATTCGTTTTGATAATATTACCAATTACTTGCAAGAGAAAACGCAATACAGAAGCTGAGAACTTGAGAAGCATCATCATAGGGCCAAGCATGGGATGGTGTCAAGCATGGATGGGGTCAAGCAATAGCGAAGCAAGTTTCCCAATTTTCGTTCAAATGCTGCTTACATTTGAACGAATGGCATGGGTGCTGATGACTCTCGCTCCTTGCGCTCTGAGAGTTATGTCCGCATGCAACATTTCGTTTGTCGACCTACTTTTGTTCCTTTTCGGCGTTTCTGGGGGATGTGCGACGTGAATTCATGCAACGTCTTTCTGCTGCTCTTCATGGCACTCTGGGTTCCTATCTCCGCGACGCTTTGCAAGAGGGCAGTGCTGACGCTTTGGCATGCCAACATGTTCCTCGGGCTGAGGCTTTTTCCTCTTTTCTTCTTTTTGCTTGGTGGCCTCCACTGCTTTTTCTGGTAAGAAAGTGATTTTTATTCAAATGTTGCTTAGGGGAAAAAAGCAATATTAAAGCAGATGCACATCATGTCCGCTTTAACGGTCACAACGATCACAAGTATTTATTACGGATTCGACAACTACGCGGGCGGCGGGGGAGCAAGCAAACAATGAAGGCATAGTCATCACTGATAAAAAATAAATAATGAAATAACATGAGTTCGAGGGATAAGTGAGAGCAAAGTAAAATTCCGCTAGCCGTGCCATCCATAGTAGACTCTAGATAGAAAATGGATAATGGGCCTTTGCGGTAGCTTAGACTAAATACTAACACATGCTTGCCGGGAGTAGTCCACCTAAGACTCGCAACACAAATTACAAATATGAACGGCTCTATCCCCGTGATGACTGATGGCAACGGTTGAAAGGCACGGTCGTCGGTTTTTTTTCAACTCGCGCCTCGCTTCCATCGTGTATGTGGGGTGTCGGAAGGCGCTTGCGATTGATCACGTCGATGAAGAAGTAAAGGTGTGGCAGCGAAGAGTATGCATGCAACGGAGAACACACAAACATACATGCATAACCCTCCCCGCAAGCGCTTGCCGACCCAAACTACGAGCTAGCTTTGTGCGGCAGTGGACGACGCGCAGACCGCCTTTGAAAAAGAGCCCCCCCCTTACCCAAGACCCGTGTCGAACATTTGTAACCCGCTTCGCTCCTAGCACTTCTAGAAACTACAACCGAGGGAAGTCGAAAGGCGACCCGACGACCGACGAACCGAGTCGGTCCAACTCGAACTAAATTCTGACCAACATAACTAATGTTTCTTGAGTCTCCTCTTTCTAATGGAGTACGCCTAAGCTGCTCGCCATCGACCATGGCTAACGGATGGGAGACGCTCACATCATAATGGCGCCGTGGCGGCGGGGGGAGTCCGGGAGTAGGGGGTGCGTTTGAATGCCATCGGCACCTACCTCTACCTCCACGCAGTGGGCGCAGGTAACCATGTAGCTGTGCCATGCATGGCACGGGGGCTAAACGAGGTACCGGTAGCTGCGATCCGCGTGATTAGCAGTTATCGGTAAGCCATGTACGCCATTGTACGGAGGGTTTTGGAAATCATAACATCCGTACTCCAAAACCAAGATCTCCCGATCGGCCCGTCCGATATGTTTTTTCGCTACTACGTACTCTCAGTTGCTGTCCCGAAGGAGGCGGGGGTGATGTATGTGATGAAAAGTAATTGGCGAGGAGGGTACTGTCGGATCAACGGTGGGACGCGGGTGTTGGAGCTGGCGGTGGACAACCGGGAAGGAGCGCTAGGGAAGGGCGCTCGCTCGACGTCGACTAGCGCTCATGAGGTCGAGCATACCCATCCAGGGGTGGAGCTCGACACCGGCAGCGAGGAGGATTGCCGCGGCGAGGGGAGCGGCACGGTCTAACGGAGCCGATTTTAGAATTGGCCGCTGCCGGGAAAAAACCATGTACGGAGGGTTTTGGTTAGAACGTCCGTAACCGGCACCTTTGAAGTCCGATGAGCCCCGATCTAACTTTCCTACCCTACCTCTCCTCTCGTCGGTACCCACCATCGATATGAGTGCCTCATGCGGTGTGCTAAGGTTATCGCAAAAGCACACCGCCCGTATAGCGGTGGGTTTTATTTGAAGATGACCCCTTACCGTGCCAGCATATCGAAGGTGCATAAAAGTGCATGTCCATGCCGCAGTAGCTGACAGGGGCAAGACGGACTTGTTCGTCACAGCGGGCACCACGGGATTCAAGAGCGAGAGCAAGCGTGTGAATGTCAAGGTCTATGTGAAGTTGTTGGAAGAGGAGGTCATATCCCGGCATGCCGACAATTGATGGAATGCAGACCCGTGCCATTGCGAGACCAACCCTGTGTATTCCAACAAGATAACGCACCCGCTCACATCGTCAAAATACCCAAGCGTGACTGCACAGCCAATAGGATTTCGCACTGATGAATTGGCCGCTGACCAACCTGGATGTGTCGTGGATAGAGAACGTTTGGGGCATCGTGGCAGAGCAATTGTAATCGAGGACCGATCTAACTGCTAAATACTTTGCGGACGCGGTTTAATTCGAAGAGCTCCAACACCATCAACCCACCGCTTATCCGTCCGTTTTCTTCTCGCCAATAAAATATTTCACATATACCGCCACCGCCTACTTATCATGAGAGTATATAATAGTATTAACTTGCGAAAAAACATAACGGATGGGCCGAGCGGGAGATCTTGGCGCCGGTAGTGTACATATGATATTTTAGAAACGCCCTCCATACATGGCTTTCCCGGCAGCAAGTTGATCGTGCAGATCGCAGCTGTCCGCTCACCTCGCCTAGCTCCCTATTGTGCGAGGCGCGGCACGCAATAGGGCTACCAACGCCCACCACGAGGAGGTGGGGGTGAGTACCGACGGCATGCGAGCGTAAGCCCCTCCAAGGCCGCCGGGCTCCATGGCGCGCTACCTTTTCCGCTCTATCCGCTAGCCCCCCACCCCCCCCCTCCGCTCCGCGGACTTGAACGGGGGGCTCGACTAGGTGGCGCCGATCTGGGGGTGCGCGGGGCGGATGAGAAGCGACAACGCGATCGACAAGCGACTACGCGAGTGGGTCGCGCCTTTCCCCTCCAATACTATCTCTGACGAGACCGGGACCACGGTTGGGTTAGATTAGGCTCGCCCGTCGCGGCGTCACCCCTCTCGAAGGCCGACCTGCCTAGGCCAACCAATATCCCGGTTTGGCGGGAGCGGCCCGGGCATCGTGAAGGTCTAGCGACTGTTTTGTAGTTTTGCATTTTTGACAAGTAAATTTAGATTGTATTTCTTCATTTCAAATTTGTTTTTGTTGGTAGTGCTTAGGCGGGGGGATTGAGGCAAATGCAATGGTTGCTTATAATTTTGAAGCCACAGGAACACCGCGGCACATATTCCATATAGGTGTGTCGATAGGTGGACATGGTCGCGGAAGTACCTAGCCCAATCGAAACTTCTATGCGCCTTACGAAATGGCAAAGTATTCATGGCCGATAGAAAGCAACCGGCTCAGTTTGCCGTTATTGTTGTAAATCATTTTCATTTTATTCGTTTTTGTCGGATGGGGCCGCCCATCTTTGACTCCCATTGTGCAGAGTTTGGCACAACTGCGGGGTACGAACATTCCCGAGGAGGAGGCGGAGGCAGGTTGGTGCTGACGGGCATGCGTGCGCACCCCTCGCCAGTACCGCCGGTTGACGCCGAATGGTCGCCATTTGTTATCACTATTAAACAAACTTAACAAGAATATACTTATAGCGGGTGACATATCGCTTGTAATGAAGCCCCGATTCCAAAGAGTGAGCGGTCAATGGATGGCATACTTTTCTGCGTTGAGACAAGTGAAGACGAGGAAAGAAGGTGAAAATGCACCATTGCTTGTGGACGGACTAAACCACGACAAGACGGTTGTTCATATTATGCACTTCGTTTTCGTTATGATTTCGCGCAAAAATTCGTCGTTATATCGTTTGCAATAAATTCCTCGTCAACCGTACTCTTCCTGCCAACTTCAAGAGGAAGGCGGTGATATATGTGCTTATGAAAAAGTGCAGCATTTTGTGCGTAGGTTGTTTATTGGCGGAGCACATGTAAATCAATACTCCATGATCTAAAATGAGTACCTCATGAACTTTTAGAGGCTTGATATAGGCAACAATGGCTGCATGTCGACCATGCAATGTAGTCGACGACATATGCGTAACAAAGATAGCTCGAGAGTTTAAATTAATGTTGTGTAGCACTACGGAGCTATATTATGCAAACGTTTCTAGCCAAAGCAAGAATACAAATCATGGCGCTAACCTTTGTACAGCGGGCAGCTATCCATGACGTTTCGTGGTAGATAAGCAATGCATGATTGCTTTCCGGCGTCGACTGTGGGGTATGCAAGGTTGTGCTATGTACGCATATAGGACATGAAGGATAGAACAAGTGCTCTCATCACTTTGAAGTGTTATTGGGAGCAACGTGCGTAAACAAACCATCAAGATTTTTCAATTTGAATCACTTTTTAGTGTGAGCTTCCATGTATTCGTGTCACATCATGCGTGTGGCAGTTGGCCTTTTGAAAGCTAACAACGAGCACAATTATGTTTTCTTTTGATTGTTGCCGTTGATTGTGCAGGTGGAAGTGCAGATGGAGGGAGAGATGTTAAAATGCTTACTATACAGTGTTTAACATTAGATTGTAATTGAACAAAGGAATTGGTTAAATGGTTTCGTCACCTCCCTCTACTGCACTAGGCTTGAATAGCTTTCGCTTAGCTAGCTTGCACATACTCGCACTTGGTCTACGTGTCCGGTGCTAGGGCTCTCCAACCGTCATCAACAGACTAGCGACGCGGCTTGTCCAGCATTGGAAATCTCGTTTATCATTGGAAACCTCGTTCGGCGCGTCGTATGGCTGATTAGCTTTACTTTGCGTACTAGTGCGTACCGGGAGGTACTGGTAGTATAGTACGCATCATAGCCCTCGCTATATTGCATTAGCGACGTACCCACGATATACGTCCTTCCGATGGAAAAGGACGAATTAGAATTAGTAACGAGTACATTTACAATGTCTTGGAATGTAGTGTTGCGCATGATAGTACTCGTCACAATGCGTAACTCATTTACGAAATGGAATGCGAATAAACGACCATTAGGTTGTTCCGATTAAATGTGTCGTTTTAGGTCCCCCCCCCCCCCCCCCCCCCCCTTCACTTTAACCCCCCCCCTCAACTTCATTTGTATTGATTTTCTCTTACTTTAGCAGTATTGCGCTACTGGCTCCTCCGACAAGTAGTCCAACCACACCGTAGTTATTGGGACCAATGGAAGCCTTGTTGGAAGAGGTCACTCCCACAAATTATTTTTTCTAGAGAAATGCACACTTGTGTGCACTATTTGTAATATGCCATATCCAAGCATAAAATGGGGAGGGGTGGGGCACTTTCATAAATCATGGGCATAGGACATGAAGCATGGATCTTCTTGTACTTAAATAGTACTGGCTGTTAAAACAGGTCACTCCCACAAAAAATTTAAACTGAAGCAATGCATGGTTGTGTGCTCGAGGGTGTAATATATGCCATATGTAAGCATAAATTGGAGAGGGGGTGGGGCACATTTTGGAACCATGACCATAATACGTGCGCCATCACAGAACCCCGACCACACGGTGACCCTAGCCAACCCTCCATGTAGATGTCAAAAGTGCTACGATGTTGTTGAGCAGCCAACGGTCAATGTCGCATGTTGTTGACTAAGCTTTGCCCTGCTGCACAAGGCTGCCTCCCTATCGAGAGTCTTCAACTTCTCCTCGCAGTTAGTCTAGGGTTTAGGTTTTAATGTCACCCTAAACTACGTACCCTAAAGCTCTCAATGAGGGTCATGTCCTGCTTAAGTACGCACATACAGAGTTGAAATACAAGTACAGACCGCCCCCCCCCCCCCCTCCCCCCCCCCCCCCACAGCTTTCGCCAGAATTCGGTACCTAAAATAACATATTTAATCGGAAAGGCCTTACTGTAATGACATTTTGCGATTTCTCATACGAGGATTAAAGATGGCAGTAAGTCAAGCACAGCTGACAAAGCTCAAGATCTTTTAGGACTACGAGTAGAATGCAGCACTCAAGGCACTTGGAATAAATCTTGGTAAGGTTTGACATGACACGGCTGGGACCTTGTACGAGCACTCATAGAACCCGTATGACGGGTGTGTTACATATTCACGGACAAAATTTTACAAGCAGCAGCGACACATCCGCAATATGGACACGATTATATAGGAACGATAAAGTAATAGGGTATATATCTATATTATACGCGCATAGATAAATATGATGCGTGTCCATCGCGGCGAGTTGTTATTGGAGGGGGCATGTCGGTGCAGCGGTCTGAAACGATCCCACGACAAAGGCCGACGATGCCGCAATCCCACTACCTTCCGAAACACCTATGGCGCGGTATGACTGCGAGGCCGTGACCTCCAGGTACGTCATCCGCACAACGCCGTCGAAAAATAGTTGAAGCTGCATACTGTTGGTGTCTTGTCCGTCCGGCTCCCCACGAACTCGGTTCCACGTAATGACCAAGCTGTCGCTCGTAAACTGGTAACTCACGTTGCCACCGCCCCAGCCTGGCGCCAACTCGTCAGTGAACAGCAGCGACACTCTCGGAGCAGCCAACTGCGTGCTGAGGTCTGCTTGCCGAAATGAGCCCAGGGCCTCTTCCAAAACGGTGGCGATGGAGAACCCAACAAACCCGCGCGCACTCAGAACAACCTCGTCGTACGCGTGATCATAAAACGGAAACCGTTTCTGGCCCAGGGATATAACGCGGTAGCTGTACGCGACGTCCTCCGCGAATATATTAATGGTTGTCGCGGAGGCTGGGTCGACAGGGAAGGAGTACACATTCCGACGGACGCACGAGGTGTAGCGTGCATCTATGCCCTCGTTAGGATGAAACTCGATCGAGGCCCATTGCAGCGGAAAGGGCTGCGACGTGCTGACGATCTGAACCGAGGGCGGTCTCAGGAACCACGCAATCTGGTCCGGTGATTCGGCGACAGGCGGAGGGCTTGCGGGGGCAGGTGGCGAGGTATCTGGGCTACCGATGATTTCGTTCTCCACCATCAGCGGCTCCAAGACGTCCTCCTCCGGCATATCCCCTATGAACATCGCCGATTGCTGGCCAGCGAGCTGATTCAATAACTGCATCGACACGGCCGCGTTGACTCGCCCCGACGATATCTTACCGACCAAGCCTGCAAAAGTGCGTAATCATAACAAATTTCAGCACAGCGTGAGTGGTGACGAGCTGTTGTGTCGGAAATAGCCAGGCTAATGTCCAGTCTTGACAACAAATTTGTGTATGTTTGATACAAGCGATGACGAGGTAATCGCAACACGCCGATATATATCACAAGCGAGAGCCGGCGCATACTCGCAACGCGCAGGGGGCACGCCCACACACGCACCAGGTAAAGAAACAGCCCCGTCCATTAAAAGGCGCTTCAGTTCGTTGGACTTCAGTGTGGGGTCGGCGGCGAGGAGCAGCGCCGCCGAGCCTGCCACAAACGGCACCGACATGGAGGTGCCGCTCATGTAGGTGTAACGACCTCCCTTGAAGGTGCTGAAGATATTCTCACCTGGCGCCCTAACAGCGCAAATAGGCAACATATGTCAACGCGCGGTTTAACGAGCAGCGTCCGGATGTGCTCGTTGCTTAGTATTGAACAACAACATCGCGCATTGCTCACCCAATGTCGACGGCGGGGCCCCAGTTGCTGCCCTTTCCCTGCCCCTCAACTGTCCACAGCTCGCCGTCGCGGCTGAGACCGCCCACCGACAACATGCTCTCCGTGCTGTAGCTCGCCGGCCAAACGTGAGGGCCGAGCGAAGCCGAGGTGGGCGTCCACCTCTGCACAGGCCCAATCCCATCATTGCCCGCAGAGAACACAATCAAATTATTCTCCGAGCGAACCATCCTGCACACCACATAGCGGCGGACCGTCAGCACTGCAGGGGAGACGACTGTCGCGCGGGAGAGATGACTGAGCAACTTGCAAACCTAATCATCGAACAAAGGCGAACAGCGGGCGCAATCATCCAACCTGATGGCCTCCAGGGTGCCCATGCCCTTGCTGGTGAAGCCGAGAGACATGGAGGTGATTCTGGCGCCGTTGGCAATGCAGTAATCGATGCACTTGATCACGTTGGTGTAGTACCCCCTGCCCGACTCGCCCAGCATCTTGCACGTTATTATGCTCACCTGCGCACGAGTGATCACCATACAGCGAATGAGACCGACGCACTACACCCGCATGACGGGGGCACCACATGCAGTTGGTGCATTGCAGCGGATACCCTATCGCTTGCCGACTTTGCTATCATGCATCGCACCAACCTGCTTGTTAACACCTGAGGTGCCGCCGTAGTTGTCTGATATCGCTCCCAACACGCCCGCAATGTGCGTCCCGTGTCCCGTGGAGTCTGACACTGTTGACACGAAGCCAGCAACGTTGGGCAATCAACATCGATAGAATAAATTTGTGCACAGGCATGCGTGCGACTTAATATATGATAGGTGAGCTTTCTCAGGATACTGCGCACGTGTTGCGTGTGTATGCGATCTGATGTCACGCGAGAGAGAGTGTGTATGAGGAAGGGGGGGGGGGGGAGGGGGTAGATGGGGAGGTAATGAGGTGAGGGGTAGAGCCTACCGTCGCTGTTGAACTCGTCAAAATTGTAGCCGTGCACATCGTCCACCCAACCGTTCTCGTCGTTGTCGATTCCGTCGCCGGGTATTTCGCCCGGGTTCACCCATATATTGCCAACCAGGTCCGGGTGCGTGAAGTCGATACCTACCGCCCGAGAAAAAAAATACCCTCAGGCACCTGACAGCTTTTCTATGAATAGCTTAAGAGTTTCGGAACGGGGCACTATATCGCAGTATTCCAAATAAAACTATTAAACAAGTTTCCAAGTATGAACATGCTGACATCTAACGCAATCGAACAATACCAGCAAAACTTCGAACAACGTGCAGAGCGAAAGCTACTCAACGCCCACCTGAGTCGATGATGCAGACCTTAACAGCGCGGTCGCCGGTGGTCGTGGCCCAAGCTCCCGGCGCGCCTGAGTACGTGGTGTCGGGGAGGAGGCCCACCGTCTGCATCCCCCACTGTCGGGACCAGTTGGGATTTGGGTCGAGGCTTCCCGTCCCAGCATTCCGTTCCCTCTCCGACGCACCCTCCTCTGTCCACCCTAACGCGTCGTTGAAATCTTGCAGCGCTTGGTTGAGCCAGCTCCCGACGCTCCACTGCGATTCCGTATTCGGACCGCCCTCGCCCGTCTCGTCTTCCGCAAGCAAAGGCAGTAAGTCCTCTGCATCAAGTGCAAAGTCCGTCTCCGCGAGTAATACCACGCCTGATTCTAACAGGACCTCCGCCACGGCCACGGCGAAGTCGGAGTCTATCGTGTCGGCGTCGTCAGCGTCCACTTCCAAGCTGAGCACCTCCAGTGGCGTGTTTGCGGAAGTGTGCTCCCGTACTGTCCGGACACCTGGGGGGAGCGTCCGCTCTATGTCCGCCAGCGTCGCGCCGGGTGCAAGATACACTATCAGCTTCGCTGTCCGTGTGGATGTGGGCTCTACTTTCACTGCGGAGTGGCCTGGTAAAACAGAGCGTGCAGCAACACCAGTTCGAGTTAGCAAATATGTGTACTTTTATCAAGTCGAATTCTTAGCGGGCCGCTGACAAGACCGCCGCTGTTTTTCCGACCCCGCGGCCAGCTGTACGGTACCTTTTCCCGCTTTTGCACCACCGCCAGAAGTAACTCCATAGACTACTCCTGCAATAATGCCGGAGGTCAACACCACGGCAATGGTAGCTGCTATCATGACTAAACCGCGATGACTTCGAGTACACTTATTGGGACTGCCGGGTGCTTTGCAACAGTCATCCGCGCCCCGGTCGGTCGTGCTGATTACGACTACCGCTTGCTGATCGGCCTCAGTCGCCGACCGGCCGAGTTCGCAGTCTGTTTTCTCCATCGGGTCGGGTACACCCGCAGCAGCACCCTGACAAGGGTAGGTTTCTCCATGTCCCTCGGCCATGCTTTCAAATTCGGAATCAGGATTGGCCTGCCGAGTTTCTCGAGGTTGCGGAGGAGACTATTTGTGCTGCTGGGTCGCCTCCGTAGTATGATGCACCTCGCTGGTAGCTTGCAGCTTCCCACCTCAGCCATGCCCCGTAAATTGTGGGCAGCGGTAACACTACCGGTACGGTACATGTACTGGCACGTCGAGGTTCTGCACGCGCGTGTCACACGTACGGGTAGCACCATACGTATTATTGTAGGGTACTGTTGGTAGGGTACCCGTGGAGTAGCTGACATAGCTGATGCGCTGCGCTTGGCCATCTGCTGCGGCTCTGCGCGCGCGCATTGTGCAGACAAGCTCCCGTCAGCTTAAATGTTTGATTACAAAAATCACAGTAGGAAGGTGGACAGGGATAAAAGGGATTAAGGGGGGGCGTCAGCTTAAGAGGACAGATATTATCTGCTGATCGGTGGGGTCTGCGGAGGGCGTAGCCCAAATCATACCTGATTTTTCTAAGACACGCCAAGAAACATCGCCCTCCTCCTTGAAGCCCAATTAGTACCGGTATTTAGGATATTCATAATTAAGATAGGGGATTTAGTGGCGCCCCCCGGCGGCGCAGCGGCGGCGGCCCCGGAGGGGGGTGCGCTCGCAGGCCCGTCGGCATCCCCTCACCTCCCCGTGGTGGGCGTTGGAAACCCCGTAGCCTTGCAATGCTTGGCACGGTAGGGGGCTAAGAGGGCCGACAGCTCGATCCGCGGGATCAACAGTTGTCGGGAAAGCCCAGTACAGAGGGCTTTTGAAAAAATAATATCTGTGCAATACCGGCACCGAGATCTCCCGCTCGGCCCGTCCGATATGTTTTTTCGCGTACAGATACTACTAAGAACAGTCCTACCTCGAGGGGGTGGGACATGTACTTCAGGAGCGTCTGATTGCGAGGAGGGTACGGCCGTATCTGCGGCGGGGGGTGGGTGTTGGAGCCGGTGGTGGCCAGCCGGGAAGCAGCGCCACGAAAGGGCGCTCGCTAGCCGCCTACCAGCCATGTGCCGGTCGACACTTCTCAGGGGGGGAAGCAAAACATGGCATAGGCCGGTGGCAGGTCGCAGGCGGAGGAGCGGCTATGTGAGGCGGCGGCGATCCTCAGGATCAGCCGCCGGCGGAAAGCCCTGTACGGAGGGCTTTTTGGATAATTAAACTAATGTCCGTACCCGGCGTCGAGCTAGTTGGGGAGCAGCACCAGGGTAGGGCGCTCACTAGCGCGCCGCCACGCCGACGAGATACATCTCCCGAGGGGGGGGGGGGGTAGGCTTGGGCGGCAAGGAGGCCTGTCGCGACGGAAGGAGCGACAAGATCTGGCGACGACGACCCTCCGGGTCGGCGCCGCCGGAAAACCCCGTACGGAGGGTTTTGACTAATTTCCGTGCACCCGCGGCCCGACGGAACCGGCTACGGCGACCTGACCCCCTCCCCTCCTCGATACCCACTACCGGATAGACGAGACCCTTGCGGGGGGGGCCGGGTAAGCGCGGAGGCCCCAACCTCAACAAAGTCTACTAGGTGGACGCGCGATAAGAGGGGGGAGGGTACGGACGCAGGCCGGACTACCTGACAGGTACCCGGGTACCAGACAGAGAAAAAACCGGGGAAATGAGCGGGGAAAATTCAGGTGCGGAGGCAGGAGCGCCAATTTTTTCTATGTCTATGTGTCTCGGTCCCCCCCACCTGCCCTGGAGGTGACGGGGGACCTCGACAAGGAGGACCGTCGCGTCGGCGGATGCGGCGGCGACCTTGGCGGGGCTTATGGGATGGGGCGGCGGGATCGACGAGCGACCACGCGAGGAGGGGTTTTTTGCCAGCATTTCCCCTTCTATCTTCGGCAAGACCGAAGTCACGCGGGAGCTAGATTAGGCTGGCCCGTCGTCCCTCCCGAACGCCGACCGGCCTCGGCCGGTCGGCACCCCGGTTCGGTGGGAGCGGGCCGAGCATCGTGAAGGTCGAGCAGCAGTTTAGTTTTGCATTTCTCGACAAGTGGATTTATTTTTAGATCTGTTTTCTTGATTACAAAATTGTTACGCTGTTACTGCTTAGGCGGGGGGACTGTGGCAATTACTGCGGTTGCTTACAGTTTTTTAACTCTCGAGGAACATCGACACACATTGCAGATAGGTGTGTCGATAGGTGTACCTGGTCGAAGAGACCCGGGCTAAACTCGCTTATAAGTCATGTATGGCTTGGTAGAGAGGTCCGAGAGACAGCAGTCGGTCCAGTTTGCCGGCACATGTTGTGTTTAATTTCAAATTTCAAATTTCAAATTAGGGGATTTAGTAGTTTGTAGTACTTAATAGGCAACATTAAAGTACTGTAGTATTTAGTGCAGTAGTGAGCATTTCTGCGCACACGATGTGCGTAGGTGAATGAATCGCCTTGCTGGGGCTATAAATAATAGCTCCTACCTAGTGACTCGCAAGGGAGTCATCATTTTCGCTGTCAGCACAAGTGCGCGCCCGTTGGCCCACACTCCCTTGCACTTGCCTACGCTACAGCCCCGAAGGTCCGCAGCCGTCGCTCAGCACCTCCTCAAGCCTGCTACCGTTGTTGCAACACCCCGATATCGTGTCGTTACACTATCCTTGCCCGTGCCTACCCGTTGGTAGCGCTCTGGCCCGTTCCGTAGAACTTCAGTTTTGCAAGATTGCTACATGTTGCTACTTTCAGCCTGACTTGAAACACATCCGATTCGGCCGCAAGGCACACCGTCGTGTAGCTCTTGCCAAGACGAGTCGAACGAGTCCTGATTTGCTACAATTGACCCTTTACCGGCTTCGAAACTGCCCGAAAGACGTTGTTCTGGCTTCAAGTACTAGAGTTCTGCAAGATTGCTAGACATCCCGCGTTCCAGCCCCCCTTCTAACAACTCCGATTCTTCAGCCAAGCATACCACCGTGTAGCTCTTGCTCAGACGAGTCCAACGAGTCATGTTTTGCTACATTTGACTACCGAACGGCTTCGTAGCAGCCTCCACCCGTAGGCGAAACCCGTACAGTACCGCTCTCGGCTCCGTTCTTCCAACTGCCGCTGACTCACACAGCTCCAAACGGCTCGTCACAGCTCTACTACGCCGCGTCTACCTGTTTGCAAGCTTTTCAACATATTTTGACGATTCTGTTGTGGCGTGGACCCTAGGGACCCTCGTCGGCTCGACACCTGTGCACCTCCGAGTCCAACCGAAACGCCAAGCAAGACCGCCGCCAGCGCCGCCACTTCGTTCGTCCCCCGCCGCCGCCAGCGCCGCCACCGGCAGCCGACGCAGTACTCTACAACGACAGTACACATACAATTTCCCGTACAACATTTTGGTAGTGTTCTCCGGTACACTTACCCGTATTCTTTATCCGTCATATACCCGTATCTTCAGGTCCGTACTCGTCATCGACAGGAAACATCCGTCTCCGGTACCCGTACCCGTGTCAAACCCGCTTCGAGCAGTTTTCTCCCTTTTTCCGCTCTTCTTTCTAATGGCGATTTCACCGTTCACTCCTACCGAGCTTGAGGCCATGGTGAATGAGACTGGCGTGGATGACGGTTCTCTTGGGTCCGAAACGTGGTTGGACCGACTGATTGCTACAGCCGGCCGGGACCCGTCGTGGAAGAGCTCCTCGACTTTGTTGACTTTGGCGCGAGCGCTGAGCCGACGCGAAGCACTCGACGCTATGGAGGATGATGAGGCGATGGCGTATTGTGTCAAGCTGGACAAGCTGGCCGCCATGTTCGAGCCCGACGAGGGGAAGTGCGGGGCTTTCACTCTGGCCGGTCAACGTTGTGAATCGCGTGCGCGCGGTGCACTCACCTGCCAGAACCGTCGTCACAAGACTCAAGGCATGTGGTCGCTAGCCAGAAACGAAGATGGCATTGCGGGGCATCCATCTGAGTTTATTTGCTATGGCTGCCACGAGGACTCGGACAACCACGCCGACCCTGGTGACTACTTGGCGTGCCTCACATGCACGGCTTGCCTCAACCGCTCATGCGCGATGGATCTAAATGGCGGCGGGGACATTCCAGAGGAGGCACATTGGCAGTGCAGTTGGTGCGCCATCAGCAGGCATCACCTTCCGTTATTCCTTGGGGCCGCCAGTCGAGAGGGGCAGCCCGTGATGCCGGAGATCGTCGTGCTGCCCCGACTAGCTGGCGTCCCTTCGGGCACTGCGGCTGGTAATTCTGCGGGCGCACCTGATGGGGTACCTTCTTCGAGCCTCAAAGAATCAGGTGGTGGTGGCGATGCGGGTACGGAGCACAGGGGCAGCGGAGCTATGCCCGACACCACTCGTGAAGCCGGACGTGGCAGAGAGCATGCAGACACAACCACCAATAATGTCACAGGGGGCGGCCCGGGCGCAACGGTCCGCCAAGACAGCCGCCTTGAGGCCCGCATTGCCTCCCTAACAGAGATCGTGGCGAGTATGCAGTCTCAGATGGCTCGTGTTCTTCAGAGTACAGGAGCGCCATCGACTACGCCTGACAGACGTGACACGCGTCCGGCAGGTGCGGATCTCCCCTCCTCTCTTCCCCCTGGCCTGTCGGGACCTTTCCAAGTCCCCTTGGCGGAGTTCAGCGGACCCAAGGGCACGGATGGACAAGGCCGTGGTACGCAAGATAGTCAACACTTTCTTCACTCCATGTTCGCCATGCACTTCGACCTGATGGCGCTCTCCACTGAGAGGGAGTCTCGCAAGTTTCGGGTCAACATGGGATATGTGGAGCCGGCGGTGGATGACGTGCCGCAGCATGTCCACCTGGTCCGCTACTGGAAGGGAGTGTTGGACTTCCTGTGGCGCATGTTACACGTGGACAGCGGGGACTTCAGCCCAGCCACAGCAGCCGGCCTAGCACGGCGCAAGCGGGTGGCCACCATCATCACCCGGATCAAGTGGTTATTCGCGGTAGTCGAGTCGCTTCAGCTCCGTCACGTGCCAGGGGAGCCTGCTCTTAGCTGGGAGGTGATCTACGCGTACGTGGTGCGGCTATACCACACAGACCTGGAGGGCCAGGACGTGCCTCCGGTGTTTGACCAGTTTTGGGGGCCTATGGTGGCGCGGCTCACCGAGCTGCTGGATCAGGGTGTGAAGCCACATCTTCACGACGAGATGCAGGAGCAGTTGAGGTGTGCAGCTCGCGGTCGGCTGAACCACTCGTGGATCCACGAGCTTGCCCAAGACTTCGGACTACCGGCGACCCGCAAGACCAAGTCCAAGCGTTGCCTCCTCTGCCATGGGACGGATCACTCCATGACCGATCACGGCAGCCGCCCCATCACCATTCCGTGCCCGCGCTGCGGGAACCTGCATGCCCTATCGGGTCCGTTGAAGACGGCCTGCCCCAAGTAGGGGCGCCCGGTGGGGCCCCGCTGGAGCTCCGGGTCCCCAGGGTTTCCTGGTCTGAGTTCTACGCTACCCTCCGATGACCGGGCTGGTGCGGTTCTATTCGTACTAGCTTCAGTATTTGGAGACCAATGTGAGCGTGTCTTACGCGTGTGTGCCGCCACGGGTACCACACTCGGAGAGGCGCTAGTGGACCTGCCCCGGGAGTGGGGGGTAGGAAGGATTGATAACCCGACTCCTTCGCATATCAAGTTGATGTGCCGGGAGGTGGCGGTGGCGGTGGGATTGCTCCCCCCGCGTGGCGAGGAGGCGCTGCTGGGTGACTTGTTAGACTTCCTGGCCATGGATTGTGCGGTGGTGCGTCGGCGATACAAGCACACGCAGAGGTGGTACGTGGAAATGGGGCTATTGGACGGGGCGCCTCCCCTCCTCACTCTGTCAGTGCCGCCTCGGACAACCTGCGATTGGCACATATGGGCCTCGCGGCAGCCCACGGCAGGGGACGACTGCTTTGGGGTACGAGAGGCCGGGCGACGATTTAACCCCGAGAGGCTACTTGCACTTGACTTCATGCCGCTCGACATGCGGCAGTCGCTTGTCGAGGGCGTACGCTACGTATGGAGTGCTTGGCCCCCACGGTGCACCAAGAAGAACTATCAGTCTTGCGTCGAGCACGCCGAGCTGGCGGCTGGGGATTTCGACCGTCTGATCGCGATGGGGCTGTGCGAGGGCCCGCTGGACTACGCGCCGTGGGTGGTAAATCCGATAGCCTGCATAGTCAAGTGGGACCCGCTGAAGGTGCGCAATGTTATGGACGCTCTGCGCTCTGGCGTCAACGAGTACATGGTGCGGGTGCTTTGCGAACTGGACATGGTGCATGTGGTGGCGCCTCTCTTGCTGCGGGGCATGGCAGTGAGCAAGTTCGACATCGCGGATGCCTTTCTCGTTTGGCCTGTCTTCGCACGCGACTGTGAGGTACAGGGATTTCGACACCCAGCTACAGGGGAGTATTATCGATATCGCTTCATGCCTTTCGGACTTAAGCAAGCTCCGGGGATTCAACAGCGATGGGCACGCTTCGTGCTAGATGTGGTTCAGCGTCTTGGACTCCGTTACTGCCGCCCGTCTTCTCCTGAGGGAACTCCCGCCAATATTCGAGCGCTGGGGGGATACCTGGATGATTTTGGGGTTGGCCACCATCCAGTCCTGTCCGCTTGGCAACAACGCCTCCAATACTGGTCGGTATTGTGCGTGCTGGGGGACTTGGGCATTCCAGTGAAGCACTCCAAGAACGCGTGGCCCTCTGAGGTTTGCGAGTGGACCGGTCTACAGTTGGACACAGTCAGGGGAGTGATGACGCTCTCTGCATCACGATGCGCAAAGCTTCTAGCGCGCATCGAAGCTTTTCTTCGGGCTGATGCAGTCGGGGACAGCCCGCTACGACTGGAGTGGGCTTCTTTGGTGGGGAAGCTACAATTCTGCTGCAATGTGATTATGCTGGGGCAGGCGCGCCTGCGCGAGCTTTATGTGGCTCGGGATGTTTACGATGTGAATCTCCCCAGTTCGGCGGCGTGGCTTCCAGATGTTCGCTGCGTCTTACATAAGGCGGCGGTGGATGACTTGCGGTGGTGGCACGGTGTGCTATCTGCGGGTGGGGGGCAGCGACGCCTCTTGTGGCACGCTGAAGATGCAGCGTGTCTATGGGGACCACGGTTGTTGCCAATTCTGCCCCGGGACTTGGGCAGAGGGCTGTATGATGGCACTGTGGCAATCATCACCACGGACGCCAGTGGCTGGGCTGGTGGGGCGTGGTGGGAGCACCGCCGCATACACTACTCCTTCACGCCGGAGCAGCTCGCGGGGCGGTACCAGGACTCTGCCAACCTGCGGGAGCTCTACATCCCCCTATTTGCGGTGCGCAGGTGGGCAGTGGCTCTGCATGGTCGCCGTATTTTGTTCTTGATGGACTCGGAGGCATCGGTGGGTGCCATCAATCGACGGGGCTCCATGGTACCGCATTTCAATGATGTGGTGCTGGCCTTACTGGACCTACTAGGAGGGCTTGGGTGTGAGGCCATCGCACGGCACTTGCCTGGCGTGCAGAACCGTCTCGCGGACGGCATCTCGCGCCTTACCGGTCGCCGGGATGAGGGGGACTGGATGATGGATGAGCGGCTGTACCGCAGGCTGTCGTCCCTGTGCGGTCCGTTCGATGTCGACGCATGTTCCGACCCCCTTGGACACAACGCGTTTTGCTGCCGGTTCTGGTCCGCCCTTGACTCTTGTCTCGAGCATGACTGGGCAGAGCTGCTTGTGTGGTGTAATCCTCCTTTTTCGGAGGCGGAGCCAATCCTGCGGCATTTTTGGCGTTGCTTTCACGGCTGTCCAGAGCGCACGGCTGCGGTGTTCATACTCCCTGTGTGGACCTCAGCTTCCTGGTGGCGCTTTGTGGGGGGGGGCTGTGTCGTTGGCTACTGGCACGCGGGCTCACGACTATTCACGGCTCCTGCTTGGCACATGGCTTCTCGGGCTTTGCCTCTGCCACGGAGCAGAGTGGACTTGGGCCCCACTAACTGGCCTGTGGTGGCTGTGTACTTCCCCCCTTCATGTGCCAGGCCTGCAACCTCACACCCATGGCACGCTTCGCTGCCGCGCTTGCGGGGATCGGCCGCTTCAGACTTCTTATTCCTGCGCGGGATGCGACCTGGTGTTGTGTCCGGGCTGCGCCGCAAGGAGTTGCACAGGTCATCCTGAGCTCTTTGTGTGTGTGGATTGCGCACTGGCGGGAGTAGAAGCACATGCGTTGGGGATGCCTGCGCCTGGGGGCGCGGGCTTGGGAACTCACCGTGCCGACTGGGTGCGGTTGATTCGGGGCGCTGAGGACTGGGAGGCTCGTCGGCTACGAGTCTCGTCTCAGCGCACTTACGCTGGAGGGCTAGCTGATTTTACCGATTTCTGTCACGCGCGGGGGGTGGCCCCACTCCCTGCTGCTCCAGAGTTGCTACGAGGCTACATCTACCACTGCACACACGACCGTGGGCTGGATGCTGGCACGGTGTCGGGTCGCCTTTCGGCCGTGAGTGACTGGCATCGGAGACAAAGCTCCGCCTTGACCCGTGTCGGGCGGGCGCCGTTACCTAACGCCGTCCGTGAGGCTCCAGTGGCGGACGTCATGGCGGTGGTCAGACGACTGGCGAAAACCGGTCGCCGCGGTAGACTCGGTTTGTCCAAGACCGAGTTTGCTGCCATCCTCCGAGCGGGTTTTGATCTGTCTTGCGCTTCTGGCCACCATCGGCGGTTGGCCTTGGTGATCAGCACCTTGGGTTGCCTGCGACGACGGGCCGCTGTGCACCTTCGCGTCTGCTATGAGGTGGATGCTTCTGGGCAGCTAGTGTTTTTGCCTACTTCCGAAGTTTACATAGCTCGGGACCTGGACATCGGGGGCGAATACATTGGCCTGCGGGTGCTTGTCGACAAGAACGTGGACTCCCGCATTGACGCGAACGCCTATATCCCTGAGTGTGTCGGCTCTCTAGGAGTTCGCCCCGTGGATCTGTTACGGGATTATTTGCTGCGCTTCCGCCCACCGTCCAGGGGATATTTGCTGTCCGCTCCTCGGTCGCGGGCGCTGGGACCTGCGACCTTCAATGCTGGCGCGTACACTTGCCTAGGCTCCGCGTACCGGGCTGCGTTCTTGCGGGCCTTCCCGGATGCGACGGGCCGCACCACCGACATTTCTCGCGTGTCCTCGCACTCGGGGCGCAAGTCATTGTCGCAATGGCTGTGGGACGCCTACAGCTCTCAGAGGCTGATCGCGGATGTTGGTCATTGGCGGTGCCGCAAGGATGCTGTTCAAATCTACTTCCACACTTCGCGAGCCACCATTCTGCGATGCATCGCGGGGCTCTGATAACTGGTGGCTCGACTCAGCTGCTACCTCTACATGGGAGTCATATGGGAGACATCATACACGGCAGGCGCCTCCTCGGCGCCAACGTGTCATGATTGTTCTACGCGGCAGGGACCTGCCACCCATGTAATAGTCACCCCCTCTATGTGCACAGTGTCCCATAAAAGGTGGGGTCTGCGGAGGGCGTAGCCCAAAGCATACCTGATTTTTCTAAGACACGCCAAGAAACATCGCCCTCCTCCTTGAAGCCCAATTAGTACCGGTATTTAGGATATTCATAATTAAGATAGGGGATTTAGTAGTTTGTAGTACTTAATAGTCAACAGTAAAGTACTGTAGTATTTAGTGCAGTAGTGAGCATTTCTGCGCACACGATGTGCGTAGGTGAATGAATCGCCCTGCTGGGGCTATAAATAATAGCTCCTACCTAGTGACTCGCAAGGGAGTCATCATTTTCGCTGTCCCCGCCCTCCCGCCCTTGCTTGTTGGTTACAAGAAAAACTAGATGAGCACGGACAAGTGGGAGGGGGAACAACAGGGTAAGAGTGACAAGAGGATCACGGAATCCAAAGCACGGCAAAAGGAAAGTACTACATTGTGCACAAACCTAGCAGATTAAACTAAGGAAACTCCTAGGCCACGCCGAGAATGCAACACGTGGAGGCGACAAGCGGCGCCTCACGCGCCACTCGAGGAAGCACGGGGACGCTTGCGGCCCATGGCGCGGGTAAAGAGCGCCGTGGCAGGAGAAGGCATCCCGGCCGAGGAAGAAGCGGCCTCCACGCCGTCCGCAGCGGCGGACAAACCGCGCAAGACGTTGTCCGCGTGAGCAACATGGACGGCGAGAAAGACCTTTCGACGCCAGGAGGCCAACAACTTTCCCACATGCATCCCTTTAGATGCGGCCGCATGCTTGGCTAGCTCCGTCAAGAAAGCCGTGGCGTGGCCGGCTTTATAATCTGTTGATGAAATGTAAATTTAAGAATATACAGATAAAAAATAAAGCAATGGAATCCACAGTAAATAATTGTTTACAAGAAGAACAAGATGAGCACGGATAGGGAAAGTGGGAGGGGAAACTAAAGGGCAATCCACAGTAAATCCGCAGTAAAGAAAAGAAAGGAAAAGGAGAGAGCCACAAAGAATAACAGTGGAAACCATCAATCAAAACGAGAAACAGAAAGGGGAAACCCCACATGACAAGAAGACATGCAACAAATGACGAAATGAAATGAAATCGTATACAACAAACACCGGTCTTCCCGGAATCCCGGCTGGTGTCTTGGGTCGCACCCATTACCACCAATGAAATGAAATGAAATTGTGTACAACAAGCACCAGTCTTTTCGGAATCCCGGCTGGTGTCTTAGGTCGCACCCATTACCGCCAATGAAATGAAATGAAATGAAATTGATTACAACAATACCAAGTTAACGGTTGTTGTCTCCAGGCGCACTCGTGATCACACAATGGGGTCTCTTCAATTCACAGGGTTTGCGTCGTGAACCACTGGTTCCGTGCCCTAGATAATGTCCAAAGTCCTCACTAATGCCAGTGCAACACCGTCAAATTCATACAATATATGTCTTTAGAATTTTTTTGCTGCGTGCCTAATATAGAAATTAATGTGTCGCTAGTCTCCACGATGCGTGGCTTGCTCCAACCGCTGCGAAGACTCCGACTAGCCAAGCTCGACAACATGCGTACGTTGGAACGAGCCTACGTGGCATGGTTCCTATGCGAGTCTGGTCGTGCCGGAGTTGGGGGGTGAAGACAAGCAAAACCCCCCCTCGCACAGGTCGTCGACGGTCCCTTTTCGATCCACGCACACCCCCGCCCGAGATAATCAATGTTCCTCTCGTCGCAGCTCGGCCCCTAGCCTAGACTTCCTTTCCCCTCCGGGGGCTCGGAAGGAAAGGCACTGCATGGCTTTAGACGGTGCCTGGCAGGCGCTCATGCCACCGCGCAAGATTTTATCCTATTCCATGTCCGTCTCCGTTTATCTTTCAACACATGTGAAATCCGCCCGTACCCTTTTCCGGTGGTTTATGTTATCGTGGGGGCCGTCTTTGTAAGTAGTGCGCCGTTGCGATAGCACGAGACATACTTTTTGAGGCAGATCGTTGTTTGTACCGAATGGGGGCCGGAGCGATTGGTCGAACTCACGGATCGAGGCGCCTCTCCTCAAAAGGTGCTGTCGGGTACGGAAATATGTAAGTCGAAAACCCTCCGTACCGAGTTTTCCGGCGGCCGTCAATCATGTAGACCTCCACCGCCAAACCATGTCACTCCGCCAGCTGCGACCTTCCTTCGGCATGCATAACGTCAAGCCTCACCCCCATGGGAGGCTCGAGTCCCGCAAGGCTAGTCGGCGGCTAGCGAGCGCCTTGCCCTAGTGATGCTTCCCGGTTGTCCGCCGCCATCTCCAACGCCCGCCACTATATATCCGCCCGTACCCTCCTCGCCTCCAGAAACGCATGAGATACACGTCCCGTCCGCGAACGGAAGAGTATTCAAGGATTATTTGGTGATGAAAGGGAATATCAGACTAACCGAGTGGGAGATCTTGGCGATGATGTGCAAATAAAATTCAAAGAAGCTCTCGGTACCGAGGCTACCCGACAACTGTTGTTCGTGCGGATCTCAGGTGCCGCAGTCACCTCGCCTAGCCCCAAACCGTGCAAGGCCTTGCACGGCTATATGATTACCGACGCCCACCACGAGGAGGTGGAGGTGAGTGCCGACGGCCCTGCGACCGCACCCCCTCCGGGGCCGCCGCCGCTACGCCACCGGCGAACGCCCTAGCAGTGCCATCTAGGTCATTAAGGTAAAGGGTTTAATAACTTTAAGGGGGTCTCCTTGTTCATCACCACCAACCGTTGGTAGTAGCAACATATCATAAATAATACATGAGATGCCTATCAAAAGAATGTTTATATGAAACTGATTATTCTCCGTTACAACTCGCGGCATGGTATGCCCCAACCGCTCGGTGGCGTTGATCGGCAAAGGTGGTCATCGTGCGCGGGTCGAGTCGGGCCTCCATGACCTCTTCTCGCATTCTTGACATCGGCTATAGGGATTAGATAAATTTTGTCGATGTTGATGGTAGTGATACCTTGAAACATTGATGTCGATGGTTTTGGTATCTTGGTTGTCGACGTTGATGGAATGTCGATGTCGATGGCATTTGAAGCCGATACTATCGATATCGCCGATGTATTGATATTTGGACCGATGTATCACCATATCGGACATCCATAATTGATATTTCCATCTATTTTGATAATTGATGGTAGCGCTATTGCCATCGCCGTTGATGTCAATGTGACAACCTCGTATATCGATGGCGCCATCGACGGCGGCGGATATTTCCGTGATCGTGAAATAGTGGTACTTTATTTCCCTGCCTATCGCGGTCGGCCGACGACCGAGCCGGTGCCTTCATCGCTGACCGCCATCTCTCTCCTCACATTCCTATAGTCTCCACACCCGGCCCCCTTGTAGGGCCGGCACAACCTACGTGTAACTATCTACTTCTCAATTCCAAAACTAGTACCTCCCGGTACGTGACTTACGCATAGTTTATCTAACATGCTACACGACGCTATGATTTCCCAAGGCACACAAGCTACCTACGTCGCTTGTGTGCCGAAGTAACCGTTACGATAGCCATGACGCGTAAGCCACGAAGAGCACGCGACACCAAATTGAGCTAGGTAGGACACACCTATGTAATCCTAGTGTACGACTGGAGTGGAGGGAGGTGACAAACACCATTTCATTTTTTGCATTCTACAATTAATTACATTTACAATTAACGCTAAACGGTCCGAATCTTTCAATCTCTCCATATGCACTCCCACATGCAGCAACAATGGATGTGTGTTAGCACTTAGCAAGGAGGCAATCTGCCACACTTACTATGCTCTTGTGCGACTCCGGTCATGCCGGAAAAA
>JAPMLY010001164.1:0-47500 GCA_026401115.1 Tetraselmis chui
GGTGGGTGAATTGGAGGGGTGGGAGCGAAAGTACGAGCCATCTGGGAAATTTTTCAGGGTTGTGTAGTGGTAGAGGCTCGGGTGTTGGGAGGGGGGGTGGGGTTGGGGGTATTCTGTGTGAGGTATTCTGTTGCAGTTTGGGACAGGAGGGTGTATAACCAGTGTGTGGGTGGAATGGTGCCGTCGGAGTTGATGCATGGTAGGGAGAGTGAGTGGCAGGATTGAATGAGGACCGTGGTGAGGCAGGTGTCAGCCCAGGATAAGCCGGGGACGTGTCATGTGACGGGGGGTGGTGTGATGGTGATGGTGTGAAGGTGGTGGTCAGGGGGTACGGGTTCATAGGGTGAACGGGGGAAAATGTGAAGAGATACAGGTCCAGATTGTGAATGAATGGGATTATTGGGCAGGTGGAGGATATTTACCTAGAAGGAGGACGGGTCGGCCTCGATCGGGACGGGAGTGTCCAGCGGCTGGAGTGCGTCCGCGAACTCGAGGGTGAACTGGGCTTGCTCGGGTAGGTCTTCGAGATTGCACAGGTTGTGGGACGGGGGGGTTGAACCTGTAGAGGTGAGAGCCGTTGCGAGGTCGGAGGTGAGGAGGTCCTGTAGGAGGGCGACTGCTTCTTGGCCGGTGATACCGGTGAATACCGGGGAGCGGATTTTCATCCTTCGGCCTGAAACTCCTGGAGCCGAGGCAGCCCGGAGAAAGCGAATTTTCTGCTGACTTAGTTTTTCCAGGAGCGAAGGGGAGGAGATCACGGAGGGGGGCACTGGACCGGCTGAACTGAATTCACGCTGGCGTGAAGTCAGTTGGTATAGGAGTCCCACCGCTATACATGAGGTAAGAATTGTCAGGTGGATCTCTTGGAAGCTCGAGTGGAGCTCGACTGGCAGGGGTGTGGCATCGTTGCATTTCGGGGAGGTGGGGTGGAGGGTTCGTGTGGCGTTCGCGGTCCACCGTGTGTGTTGGGCGAGTTCTCTGCCTATTATATTTTTGATGCGGTTGGGGAGATCGGTAAGGTCGTGTAGGCTTTCGAGTAGCCAGCGGCGGGCCAACGAGCATGCCGACACGATCGGGTCGGGGTGAGACGGGTCCGGGAGGAAGACGCCATGGATCCAGAATCGAGCGAGGTGGGGGGGGGGGTGGTGGAGTACTGGCCTGTCAGGAGGAGGGAGTCGACAGCCCGGGTGGAGAAGTCGTCGGCCTGTCCCATGGCCTCGGTTGACCGTGGGGGGGACAAGATCAGAGGGGTCTGTAGTCCACGACGTAGAGGAAGGGGGTCCAGTGGCGTGCCCATGAGTTGTTGGGGGTGGTTGAGCTGGGGTGCGGTGAGAAACGGGGTCAGGGGGTGTCCCGCGAGTGCGTTCCGGGGATGGTAGAGGTCCGTGAAGCGGCCGTGCGGCGGGGGGTCCTTCAGGAGCGCCTGCCTGTAGGTGGGGGGGGGGGGGTAGGGGGCGTAGACATAGCGGTCGAGTAGGATTTCGAGTGTTGTAGAGGAGTGTAGGAGGTAGGTGTGGCTTTTAGAGTTGGTGTTTGAGAGTCGTTCACGTGTTGGCTGCACGCGACCAGGTCCGATGGGACCTGGGTTTGTTGGATGTTGGCGTCGGACAGGGACGTCCGGACGCTCGGAGGGGCGCGATGTGGCGCGCCGCCGACCGGGGAAGAAGCTTTTTGTAAGCGATGAGTTGTATGGGGGTGGCGTAGTACTTTGACGGGTACGTGTGTAGATTTTGAAGTGGGTGGCGTTATAGTTGTCGGGAGGATAAAATTCAAATCCCTGGAAGCTGCGCCTTTGAGCGTGTACCGTCTGGTGTCGCTACGGATCCACTGACCATTGTGAGCTAGGCTCGGGTGGGGAGAGGTGAATGGTGCAAGCCGTCCGGCAGCCCTGTCCACCAGTCTTGCGCTCGATGGGAGGCCAGGCCCAGAGCGAAGACGATCGGCGTTGCTCATCCGAGCTACCGATCCATCCCCGTGTTTTGTGGTTCAGTAGTACTTTAGGAGTACTTGGGATCTTTTTACTGTCTTTAGTGACGGTAGGATCGTCGTGATGACAATAAAAGAGTCACTAAATATCGCTAAGATACATGTACGAATAGAAAGAAATCAATAATGTTACATTCTAGCACCTGGACGAATGGGCTAGGATATGACACTCTCCCCTCCTTTAGCGCCAACGTCCTCGCTGTGCAGCACTCACGACCTTGGGGTCTTCGGGGTTCTTGCATGCCGGCGGTTGCAATATTCAACAAAGTCAGGGGTAAGAGAAAAGTCTCGATAGACATCAGATGGAAGAAATTCGGAAAAATATCCGATTGGTCGACTCCTCGCATCGGCTCCCAAGTGTCCTCGCTAGGCATGTTGAAAGGTGCCGCCCAGCGAATCTGGAACAGAAGTCCACGTTGCCGTCAATATTGCCGTTGGAGTTGAAGGCCACGTCGAGTAGTCGGTCGACCTCAATTCGCTTTGCGTCGTGCACAATCGGAATTCGTTGCGCACGGTCGGCATGTTATGTGTCTGAATTCCATTTTTCTATTAGGCTTGCGTGTACAACATCATGAATCCGTACCCCATGGGGTAGCTTAGACCGAAACGCAACCGGGGAAACCTCCTCCGTAATGAGGAATGGGCCAATGTAGCGGTCGTGTAGTTAGAACATGGCTGCTGTATAAATCGTAAGTTTGGCGCGCCTTGAGCTTAACCTGGTCGCCAATTGTGAAAGGATAACTGGTGCCGATTTGCATATTCTTGCATATGCGCTTGGGTTGCTTTGACGCTGTCAAGGGTAAATCTTTGCATTTCAACCATGATTATTGCTTGCTCCGGTAAAGTACGGCCGGGTTCGTTGTCGTCAAATGTAGCCGTCGTGGGAGATGTCGGCTCGAATCCTAATGTCGCATGAAATGGAGACATAGTCGTCGACGTAGAAACCGCTCCGTTGATCGCAAACTCCACGTTGGTTAGGTGTTGAAGCAAGTCGTCGTGTAAGGAGTACACGTAGCAACGTATGACTTGCTCCCATGTTTGACTCACTCGTTCGGTTTGGCCATCTCTCTGGGGATGATAGCTCGTCGAAATATATCAATCTTGGTGCCAACAACCTTAAATAGGGCTTGCCACAAGTCATTCTTAAACCGGGGATCTCGATTAGATATCAATTTCCGTGCCCAAAATTCCGGAATACAACGCGGTGCATAACCTTCGCTAATTGCTCCGCTATAATTGTTTTTGTAATCCGCTCGACAATCGTCTATTTCGTAAGCATACATACAAATACCACCACAACATCATACACATCGCACTCGGGTAGGTCCATAATCATGTCAAACGATACATGTTCGAAGGGCATGATGGGTACCTCGTGCGATTAAAGGAGTCCATAGGGCTTGTGTCGCGCTCCCTTGTTACGTTGGCATATGACACAGTTGCGTACGTGGTGTTGTACAATCCGCTTAATGTTAGGCCACCAAAACGTCCGGGTTACGGCTTCAAGTAGTCGGGTAATACTAGGCTCTCCCGCGGTCGGTGCGTCGTGTAGTTCGTACAATACTTTTGATCGCAATGTAGAAACGTCCGGAACATATAGCCTTGTCCCGTAGGCTTACTAGAGTCGATTCGATGGACGTACCAACCAGGTAGGCAGAGATTTCCGGGTAAGTAGGTATTGATCCGAGGCATACGCGTTTTTGCTTTCCGCATGAAGTCCAAAGTCATGATGTAAACGGGATTCCAGGGAAAAGGTTTACTCGTGTAACTCGCATTATGCTTCGTCGTTGGTCTAATCGCGTAACAATTGCTTATGTAATGAGTCCTTCATGTCAGGTTGGCAAGATAGAGCATCCGCATGGTTGACCGCTCCCTTCTTGTACACGGTGTCCATTTGTCGCTGATAAGGCGCTAAAACTTGTGGCCATCGCACTTGTCGAGTAGACAAATTGCGCTTCCGAAAGAAGTGTCGCAACGTGTCGTGGTCCGTAATTACAGTAAATCCCGACGCGCCGTCTAAGTAGCAACGGAACTTGAGTACAACGTCGCGCACTACTAGTAACCCTTGTTCGTGGACATGACAGTATATCTCATGCTTGTTCATCTTTCGAGCATGATGCGCAACAAGTTGTAGTCCGACACCTTTAGCGTCGCAAGAACGTTGTCCTCCAGTCGGACGTTCTTGTTTACCCACCCGTCGATCGGTTTTCCAAAAGTCTCGTAACTAAGGGGAAACTACTGATCTGCACGAATCGGATACCCCGTTCGCCGCGCCGAAATCAATTCCCTCTTGGTAGCCCATGCTGTTCGAGAAGTCGATGTAGTGTTTGGTATCGATCCGGGTTGAATGCGAGCGATATACACGTAGCGCTTATTCTGTGCGGAAGATTCCCCCGTTCCTAGATAGCGTAGATTTGTTTCGCTCACCGTAAATCAAGTTGTCTCCGTAAGAGTCCGTGTTGCAATGCGTTCCGGGGTCGCATCCTCAATCTCATGTTTGCCACCAAGAAACGAGACCATGCCAATGCCCTCTTTCGTTGGCCATCGGTAACAAGGGTCGTCGAGTGAGTCTAGTAGGCCTTCGGGGGGTTTTATAGGTTCCGAGGCAGAAATTGAACTCGATCAGTATTGTCGACGAAATTTGTGTCGTCCATCTTATCGGTCCAACATCTTACCTTCTTCCGTCTATTCCGTCGTTCGTAGGACAGATAAACACATGTTCCGTCGCTGCCAACTCGTGGTTGAGTAGGAAATTTCGCAGCAACTTGAACCATGGTGTTGTCCTCCATTTCGGAACCACTATAACCGCTCTCACGTGGGGATGAAGCAATTTACTCCGAAAATAGTGGCCCAGAAAATCTTCTAATTTATTAAATGGCGTATTTAGCCAAATTCTTTGGTACTTATGTAGATCTCTCTTCTGAAAT
The DNA here is from genome assembly GCA_026401115.1 of Tetraselmis chui. Classification (NCBI taxonomy): domain Eukaryota; kingdom Viridiplantae; phylum Chlorophyta; class Chlorodendrophyceae; order Chlorodendrales; family Chlorodendraceae; genus Tetraselmis; species Tetraselmis chui. The sequence continues at coordinate 4,914 of JAPMLY010001164.1, forward strand.
GGGCGCGCCGGACAACAAAAACCCTCCGCCACTTGAGAATCAAGGCCGTCATTATCGCTACCTCCATCTAAGTCGAAAGGTCCGTAGGTCGAAGAGTACATTAGGAAATATCGCCTATTCATCATCCAATCGCTAAAATCCTTGCTCCTAAAGACTGACTTCAATGTCGTTTGAGGTAGCGGATTTCGTACTTCTTCTGTCTTAGTCTCATCCTTAGTCGCTATAGGAGACGAAACCTCATCTTGCAGCTTGCCGCGCGCTGCCGACTAATTTTTTAGTTTCTCGGCCGGGGTTTCCTTATTATGTCGTTCTTCTTTTTCTTCTTGTTTGGACAGTCGATAGCGATTTGTCCCTTCTTGTGGCAAATAAAGGTGTTGATAACGCTCTCTGTGCCCTCTTCCCACATCTCCCACCGCCCCTAGTTCTCCCGCAGCTCCTCTGCATCCTTAGGAAGACGCCTCATATGCAAAGCTGCATCCTCTCCCTCAAGACCTTCCCACTTCGCCCCTAACCTTCCAACCTCCCTAAAAGGGGGTGGTAGGTGTGGTGCGGTGCAATCCTAGCTATGTACCGATCGCAGCGCGTCCGACTCCCCCGGAATTCCCAACATGTACTGGAAGTTGCTACCACATAAATCCAACCGCTCGCTCATTAGATATGCTTTGGGGTCGGTATAGTTAGGGTAATATGGGCCATGCCGATCTGGAATCCATAGTGAGGGGGTAGCCCTTAGGAAGTTGGACTTCACTCCCATGCGTGGCCGACACGATTGCCGTGTGGAAGCGCAGCTTGCCGAGTATGCTACGCAGCTTGCCACCTCTCAGTCACGGAGTCTCCGTCACCTCAATGATAAACGGAGGGAGAAGAGTGACGATGTCGCCGTTGTCCGTCAACCGAACCCAGTTGAAGCTCCCCCACCTCTTATGTTGCTCCACCCGCGCAAGCGCCCGCTCCGCGCGACTCCGGCTCTTGCCTTTATACCCTCGTCGGATCATGATGCTTCTCCTGAAAACAAACAAGTGAAGCAGTACCTTCCATTCGGGTGGTGACATACTTCACTCGACGCTTGCTTGGACTGGATATGACAGTCATTCTCCTCCACAGGCATGTGTCGGCGTCGCAAAAAACCGCTACAAAGTCGATGGGGATACTCTTGAAGGTTTTTGTCGCGGATGTACGTCCACCTTTGCGGAAATTGCTAGTTCCAACGCTCGTAAAGCGTCTCAGTCACAGCCGACACCTGCACGTCCATGTCCATGGTAGCCACTCCTTCCATGTCCGTTGACCTGCCGCATTGGCGACAATAATCTGCGCCGGTAGGTTGGTTGGCGGCGGTGGCTAAAACACATTGTACGCAGTTTTCGCGACGTGCCATTTCCCCTCCACGCACAAAACGCCTCGGCGGTTTTTCGCAATCTGTACCTGTCGAAATAACCGCAAAGAATGAACGATTGGAAAGGAATAACAAGAATCTGATTAGGTAGTGACCTAAAGTACAATCTTATCTTCTGTTGTGGTGCGTTTGCCGTACGGAAGGGCAGGTGAGTGCTCTATAGCTCATGTTCGAACAAGTATGGGTGGTTAACGTGATGGTGGTGAGACGGTAGCATACTTACCGCACCCGTGCAACACCAGCGACCACGTTGTAGCCGACACAACAGCAATTGACCGCCCACCACAGGCAACAAGTGCGTTTATATTAGAGTTGAAGGTGTGTTGGTTGTGGAGGACATTGCCCAAATCCGCGCTGCACAATCGCGGCTGAAGTGGCGTAGGGTTATTGAGTTTAGTTGCGTACGGCGGTTTGGTGCCGCGTCGAAAATACGTCGCTGGTACTTGTATTCCGGGGAAAATTAGCGCGAACGCTTTTCCGGTACTGAAGGACGCCGTGTGGTTGATCGCCTGGCTATTCTAGTGGCACGACGTCGCTTCCGTGGCATGGGTGTTGTTGACTGTCGTTCCTTGCCTTCTAACAATTATGTCCGTATGTAACATTTCGCTCGTCGAACTACGTATGTTCCTTTACGGTGGTTTGGGGGGGATGTGCGGCGAGAATTAATGCAACGTCTATCTCCTGCTACTCATAGTACGTTGGGCTCCTATTGTCTTCGCGACGCTTTGCACGAGAGCGGTGTTGATGTTGTGGCATGCCTTCTTGTTCCTCACCGGGCTTAGGTTTTTTCTCCTTTCTTCTTTTAGCTTGGTGGTCTCCACTGCTTTTTGTAGAGAAATACCTTGCTTTAAATATCAATCGAGGTTATTTCATTCTATGAAAGCCGACATGTTTCTTATACCTGAAAATGCGGGAAAACGCTTCGAATAAGGCAAACATTATACACGACGATACCACTCGCCCCCACCTTCTCGTGGTGGGCGTTGACTACCCTATAGCCGTGCAAAGTTTGGCACGGTTGGTGGCTAGGTGGGGTGAAATCCGGCGGCTGCGATCCGCAGATTAGCATTAATCGGGATGAAGTCACATTGCGGAGGGCTTTTCACAATATTATATGTTCACAAGCGACAGAGTCTCCCGCACGGCTAGTCCGATATTTCTTTTCATTGATGGTTACCCCTCGGATTCTATACTGTCAATGGGTGGGACTTGTATGTGATCCGTATTTGGGCGGCGAGGAGGCTATTGGTGGATTTGAGTTGGCGGCGGGCGTTGGAGTTGGTGACGGACAACCGTGAAGGAGCGCCAAGGTAAGGCGCTCGCTAGCAGTCGCCCAACCATGTAGTTTCGAATCTTCCTTGAAGGCGAGGCGAAAAGCTACGCATGACGGAGGAGGGTCGCAGCCGGAGGAGCGACACGGCCTAGCAGCGGAGGTCCACATGATCACCGCCGCCAAATAACCCCGGTACGGAGGGTCTTTGTATAAATGTTTCCGTACCCGATATCTTTTGTTGAGCGGCGACTCGATCAACGGATTCGACCAACCCCTCATCGAGTCGGTACCCACTTATCAACAGGCTGTCTAAGGCAAGGTGCTTTGGGTTTTTGCAACTACGGCGCCCTACTTATAGAGGCGGTCCCATGACAACGTAAACCATCGGGGGAGGGTACGAGCGGATTTCGCACGTTCATATAGGTGTCGGAAACAGACAAAGACGGACAAAAGACATGATAAAATCTGGCGCGGAGGCAAGAGCGCCAGCTAGAAATTGAAATTGAAATTGAAATTGTTTACAACATGTACCGTATGCGTTGTTTTACAACTTGTACCGTATGCGCCGATTGTTGTCTCTGGGCCCTCCCAACAACCAGCTAGACACCGCATGCAACTATTGACTTCCTTTTTTCCTCATCTTCCGGACGGGTAGGGAAGTCTGGGCTAGGAGGCGAGTTGCGACGGGAGGCGCATCGATATCTCGGACGGGGGAGCGCGCGGATCGGGGCGGGACCGTCGACGACCATTGCGAGGGCGGGGTTTTTCGCCCGCCTTTCCCCCCCACCTCCGACACGACCGGAGTCGCACATGAGCAAAGGTCAAGTAGGCCCATCAGGACGAGCGCCGGCCGAACAATTTGGTTGTTTCGCGCCCTCGTAGGATTTGGAGCATGCAATGCTTCGTAGAGAATAGCGATAATTGTTTTTATACTAGTGTACAATTACTGCCTACTAGCATGAATTAGACGGTATTGTTACTCTCACTGGAGAGGTTAGGATAAGTGGTTTCATGACTTATATCCTACGATGAAAACGGTACTCTAGGAGGCCTTATCATAGGGGCGCCCTTAGACAACAAACTTTAACTCGGTGATTGTTGTAAACAATTTCATTTCATTTCATACCACTATACGATGACTAATGCACGGAATATTCTGTCGACATGTTTTGGTACATTTTGCTACGTTTAGATACGTTCAGGTAAACTTTGGTATGTTTGGTTTGTTTCGGCACGTTTTGTTACGTTTTGGTACGTCGGCATGTAGCGTCAATGCCGTCGACTAATGCACGGAATATTTTGTTGATATGTTTTGGTACATTTTAGCACGTTTGGTACGTGTAGATAAATTTTGGTATGTTTGGTTTGTTTCGCGGTACGTTTTGGTACGTTTTTGGTACGTCGGCATGCCGCGCCGGATTTTTTTATGCGATGAAGCTATCCCTAGAGAGGGACATGACATGCTCGGAGGGGGGGGGGGGGGGGGGGGGGGGGAGAATGGGGAAATTTAATAGTATATGTACATGTACCGTCCGGGTCGTGTAGCGTTCATGTATTACTGATTACTGTTTCTCCTTCATTCAAAATTCAAAATTCATATACACGAAAAATAAGTGGAAACCGCCAAGCAAAAACGAAAAAAACAAAGAGGAAAAGCCCCCACATGCCTAAGGAAGAGGGAGGCATGACAGAGCCCGAGAAAAAGGGAGGTATGATGCCAAAACTTCGGCACCGCCCTCATACAAAGCATCACGGAGATAGGAACCCAAAGTACCATGAAGAGTAGTAAAAAGACGTTGCAACAATTCTCGAAGCACATGCCCCCAGAAAACGTCGAAAGGGAACACAAGTAGATTGACGAACGAAATGCGGACATAATTGTCATAACGCATGCGCCCACCGGCGGCGCAACGGCGGCGGCCCCGGAGGGGGGTGCGCTCGCAAGCCCATCGGCATCCCGTCACCTCCCCGTGGTGGGCGTTGGAAACCCCGTGCCGTGCCAACCTTGGCACGATAGGGGGCTAAGGGGGTCGGCAATGCGATCCGCGCGATTCGCAGATGTCGGGAAAAGCTTTATACGGAGGACTTTCTGAAAAAATCTTTAAGCTACCGGCGCCAAGATCTCCCGCTCGGCCCGTCCGAAAGGTTCTCAAAGGTCTCGATACTACTAAGACACCGCCCCATTTGGGGGTTTGGGGCATGTATCGTCATGACTAAGTGGATGAGAGGAGGGTACGGACGGATCATAGGTGTGACGCGGGTGTTAGAGATGGTTGCGGACATCCATGAAGCAGCGCTAGGGTATGGCGCTCGCTCGACGTCGAATAACATGCTGAAGTCGAGCCGGCCGTAAGGGGGCAGCACGAAAACAATAGCGAGGAGAAATGTCGCGATGGGAGGAGCGGCAAGGTCTAGCGGTGGGGTGTTCCTGAGGATAAGCCGCCGCCGGACAGCCCGGTACGTAGGGTTTGACTATTTACCGATGCCTTTTTGGATCCGGCCATTCAACGGTGCACCACTCCACCGCTACCCACTTTCGCTAGGCACATATGATGTTAGAGAGTATGGGCATGGACAAGCGCGGAGGCTCGCACTCGAAACAAGGGTGGTAGATGGACGTGCAAACGGTGGGTGGAGGGTGCAATCTCTGGCTGATTTTCTAGACATGTATATAGGTATTACCATCACAAAAAGTGCTGGGGAATGACCGGGAAAACTTTTCAGCGGGGCGGCAGGAGCACTAGCTTTTTGTTTTTTGTCTGGGTCCCCTCCATTTGCCCGCGAGGTGACGGGGGGGGGGGGGGCTCAGCTAGGAGGAAAAGTCGCGACGGGAGGAGCGGGTACGACTTTGGGTCGGGACTTACGCGATGCTACGGCGGGATCGACGAGCGACCGCGTGAGGAGGGTTTATCCCTTCCCCTCCTTTCTCCGGCAAGACCGAAGTCACGCGGGAGCTAGATTAGAGGATGGCCCGTCGACCCTCTCGAACGCCGATCGGCCTAGGCCGGTCAGCACCCCGGTTCGGTGGGAGCGGGCCGTGCATTGTGGAGGTCGAGCAACAGTTTCATTTCGATGCATTCTTGACAAGTAGACTGACTATTCGATATGTGTATCTTGATTATAACATTATTTCTGTGGTTACTTCGTTGGCGGATGAATTTTGGTAATCACTGCGGTTGATTACAGTTTCTAACCTCCGCGGAACGTCGGCACACACTGCAGGTAGGTGTGTCGATAGGTTTATATTTGGTCGAAGAGTACCCGGCCTAATCGTTCTCCTAAGTGCCCTAGAGGGTAAAGTATTGATGGCCGTTAGACGTCATTCGGTCCAATTTGCCGATATTCTTGCAAAATATTTTCAATTTCCGCGCCCACTTCACTAGTGAAGTTGGTGTCGGTTGGGAGAAGAGCGTCGTCTGAGTGTCATCTGGGTGTCGAAGGAGTGGGTGTAGGTGTCGAGGAGAAGGTGCGAGTGTCGAAGAAGGGTGTCGTCTGGGTGTCGTCTGGGCAAGCTTGCCCATACGACACCCTTCTCGCCTCACTCCGCGGCAAGCCCCACACATCACGGAATCGCACACGCACAAACAAGCATACTGCGACTTCACTACCCGCCGCGCACACACGACCCTCCTTCCTCGCCTCACCCTCTCTTGACAAACAATATCACCACATAGCCAAAAATTCTCCTTCGAGCCTCCAACTCATCCATCATCCTGAAACCATGCAAAATTTCAAACAATTTCAATTTAAATTTCAAGCCCAATGAGGGCTGTCACCACCGCCCTCACCAGCGCGAAGGCACTTCCTCTCATGCAGTTTTCTCGCCTCCTTTCGCCGCCCGTCGGCGACGCTCCCCGCTCCTACCAGAAACAAGCCGCTTTCCCGTCCGCTCCTCTTCTATAGGTCGAGCTCACTCGACCTTCGTCTGCCTTGAATCGACTCGATCCGACGCGTTTTCGGTCCTCGCCGGCCAACATCTAGCTCCCAACTCACCTCTCAGCAACACACTAACGCACACCACCAACGTTATCAACTCGCTGCAGTAACACACCTCTGCAGCCATGTCATGTGTATTAGTCTACAACCTGCTCAAATTTCAGCTGCAGTAGCAGGAACTACACCACTCGGATCCACCTACCGGGCCTCACCAAGCTCGTCACTTACCAAAAGACACACCCCCCCACACCCACCGCGTTACAAGATCACTACACCGAACAAGCAAGCTTTTCGATGACGACCAACTACCCTATGCTTCAACTCTAGACCGAATTACTCTCCGACGCGAAACGCGCACCGAAAAGGTTGGAGACACCCGATCTATCCTCCTTGAACATACCTTCCCCTACCTCTCCAGCAACCGCCCACCTATCACCACGACCCCTAGCTCACCCTAACATTTCACAATCACTGAGGAGACCTCCGTGCCTCCTCTCCGCCATGCTATTGTGCTTCGTCTGCACAATATAGTGGACTAGACTTTGTTGGCCCCGACCCTTGAGACAAATATTTCGGCGAATAACGTTATTTTCGAGCTCGCCAAAGCCTTCGAGATCCAACTACGCCACAACGACGTCCGCATATGGGCGAGACGGCTTCCCGCCAGCTCTTAAACCTCCTCGATGCACCCCAAGCAGCTATAGAGGTCCACAAGGATCGTGGAGGGAACGCTCTATGAAAGGAGCGTTGCCCTCGCGGTTCTTTGATCCCAAGCCGCGCCGACAACACAACCTCCGAAGGATTATTTACTCGACCGTTTTTCCCGGCCGTGCCGGATTACACTCCCTCCTCCTGTGATCCTAAGAGACGCTGCTGAGACGCACAAAGTGTGGCTATCGAGCTCACATCTTTGCGGGCTCACTACCCAGCAAGCGCGGTCTTGCTTGACCTCTTAGCTTTGCGGGATGTGGTGCCAAGAACCCGCCACGCTAGCCGACCCTCGACCCGCGCTCTATGCGGCAATGGACGACGCGTGGACAGCCTACGAGCAAAATCCCTCCCCCATGTACTCAAGACACGTCGTGTATCTGCCCCTCGCGGTTCTCCTCGCACTTATTGAGCTTAGGGACATATAAAAAGATGAGCCGGCAGTCCGAATCGAACTCCTTTCCGGCCAACATGCGTTATGTCTGCTCTTTGTTTTTTATGGACGCCCTACTCGCCATCCCGGACGGAGACACCCACGTCTTATCGTCTATCACTCCCGATCCGACCCCGCACGGGAGTACTCCTCTATTTGATTCTCTGCCTCTTCCATTTCTAAGGCACCCGACACCTTCCCATTAATCACATCTGAGGACGTCAAATCCGCCCCAAGTACCCACACGTAACTTAGCCAAGCCGGCACCCCTTCGCTCGCCCATGCAACCCCTCGCTCTAAGGCTCTACGCAATCACACGAATTCGTGTTTACCAACGCTTGCCATGAACCACATGTTTTCTCCGTTCGAAGCGAACCGCGGGATGCTAGACCTCCTACGATGCGCCCCGACAAAACTGTTGGATCCGCTACGTGCCGCCGCGCCACCCCGCCCGACAACCACGGGGGTGGCGCGGCGGCACGTAGCGGATCCAACAGTTTTTGCCCGACAACCTCGCCATGTAATGTCGAAGAAACACAAGGTGCTAAACGTATTCTTTTTACATTCGAATAGAGTGCTACAAAGGATCCGTACGACGGTTGTTTAATCGCTTAGGTTTTCGCATCCGTTCACAACTCCACTTACACACTTTTGAATGGCTGTACCACCTCCCACTCATGTACCGCATCAAATCACGCACGATAACACGACGCACCTCTACCTCCCACGCACGCACCTACCCTTGACCGGCAACCGCCACCCTCACTCGCATTAAACTCTCCACCCCGGGGTGGGGGGGGGGTGGAGTTAAAAGCCCCAATTCACTATGGAGAGGTTGGATTTTGGTGGTTCACGGTCTAGCCCCAGCTTACAAGTTTCCTAAATGGCATAGTTGGGAGGCCCCACATACAACAATTGGTTTCACCCGGTACATATTGTGAACAATTTCAATTGTCCAAGTTGCTGATATATCGGTCGTAGTCGCCTTTGGTGCGGAGATCGTGTCTTCGGTAGAAGCGGGGAAGTCGGCGACATCAGTGTTGTCATGGAGCAACTCGGTAGAGCCCGCCGTGGTCGCCGTGTAGACACACTTTTCCGCATGTGGAGCGATTACGGCGGTATTGTTGTGGCTATTTACCTTATGAAAGCTAACTGGTGACACAAATCTGTTCTTGCTTGTCGTTGCTACTACAAATGGAAGATGCTTCACTATTTTGTGTGCTTAACAATGGGATGTAAGTTAGTAACAAATGGTTAACTGTGTCTGTCACCTCCCTCCAATGCACAAGGCTTAAATAGGTATGGCCTAGCAAGCTTGCGCCAGCTCTCGCGTGGTCCTCGTGCGGAGCGCTAGGGCTCTCGTCACGGACTGAACATGCAAGCGACGCAACTTGTATGTCTCAAGAAATCGGACCAACGCGGCATGTAGCATGTTAGGTTTTGTTGTGTATACTGTACGTATCGGGAGGTAATTGTTGTACAATATGAAATAGTGCCCTTGCTAAATTGCAGTGGCGACGTTCCCGCGTGGTACGTCCTTCCGATGGAAAGGCACGAATAAAATTAGTAACGAATAAATGTGCAATATCTTGTAGTGTAGTGTTACATGATAATATTCGTCACACTCGTACCCTCCCCCTCTTGACAATCACCGAGGCCGCCCGAGAGGCCAACCTCCGCGGCAATCTTGTCTCCTTTACTGAAGTAGTTACTAGGCTTCGGGAATGCGCGTTGGATGATCATGCATAAAGTCAATCTACGTCTAATTATGGGCAAGCGCGTGCCACTGGGACGTAGTCTACAAAATTTCTTGTAACGCCTTCGTACAAGGTACCTCATTCAATCGGTGCCAGACACGTGGGCTGTCGTTATCACTGAAGTGCGACATGAAGAGCAAACATTTCCCTCGACGACATAGTAGATACATGTTGCACATAACATACATGTGAGAGATTTGGGACTCATCATCGTCACCTTTCAGAGTCGTAACCGGGACGGCTTGGCGAAGCGAAGTAGTAGAGCATGGTCTTAGATTGTTGACGTGAAACGCTGGGTGTTACTAGTAACCGTAGTATGTAATTGTGTTTCCCAATATGGTCTTCGACAATAAAACGACCAAGTTGTCGATCACGTAGATTCCGGTTCGGTTGTCCTCGTAGAATGAGATTTTTTGTAACAACTGGCGCTTTGTCTCCTAAAGTGTGGGAATGTCGACGGTTTTGAATGGGCTTACATTTAATCTTTGTGTCATTGTAATACCGGACGTACCATAGCGTATAGTTCATGTAACACTTTTAATCGCTCCGTTGCGTCTTGCGAGACAATAGTCTAACGCCGCATGCTTAACAATAGGTAAGGAGGCTCCTCAACCTCGAAGAGAGTTTGCTCAATTCCGAGTGACAGCGTTGTACGCAAATTCCACTTGTGGTAAAAAGACTGTCCAACCTGATCCATCGTAGCAACGAAGTACCACACAGTGGTTGCAAAAGTGTTATGTTGATGCGCTCCATTAGGGCGTCCGTCTCCGGGTGTCGACTTCGTTTCCTTTGTTGTTACGCTCTCTCTAAACGGTATGAAATAGGCCATTCGAGTCAGAATAGCACATTGTCAAAGCCGTTGTTCTCAAGTAAGTGTGTAAAGTAGTCAAGCCCAATTGTGTGCCACGGACAAGGTAGAACATGCAAAGGGTAAAGAGTCAAAGCCATTTGCGGTTGAATCTTAGCTCGTCGATACACGACGCATCGCTCACGAAAAATCTGTCACATCTTGGTGAATTTCTTTCCACTTGAATTTGTCAAGCGCTTTAGCAATAGTGCCAACGACTTCTCTGTGACAACCTCTACAACTTTCGTGCTTTTGAGATCAATCTTAGTCGGAGCTTAGAGTTCCGCGGGACACACATGCGGTCGAGGCGCCAAAGTACCCGTCTTTGGCTTCTATCCGGCTGTCTTTCGTCCACTAACCCTCGTCCTCAATGAACGAGTCTTGGGAGTACCCCTCTCAAGTGAGATCAACAAAGTCAAGGCTCTCCCGCAACGCGTTTACTCTCATTCTAATTCAATTCCGCGTCTTTTAGCAGTGGCTAGGACTTCCGTCGTAAATCTACATGTAACGGAACCTCGCCAACCCAAATTAATGGAAATCTGACGTGAGGTACGAAGTCTTATCTCCCCGTTGACTTAATGGATCTGCTTCGTTCAAGGCTCCCTTGCAATACGCAAGTGTCATCGTGCCCACAAATGCATGTAAGTGTCGCAAGTAATGAGCTTGCCGCTTGTTCAACATGTTGTTTGGTTGCATGAGCAATTGTCGCAGTGTGTCGCGATATGCTAAGACAAAGAACTGAAATCAACCTTCAAGCAACACTACCTCCAATGCTTCACCGCCTCACACACGGCCACAACCTCCAAAACATTGGCAGAGTAGGTGTTGCCACGCTCAGTTGGATTTAGCTTATGCGCCCCGTACGAGACTAGTTGAAGTCCTTGTACTTGGTCGTGCAATAGGAGTGCCGCAATCCCTATTGTCGAAGCAATATGTAGCTGCGGTGAACATGCCATTTGAGGTGACCTCCGAAAGGATAACGCATGGCGCGGAAATGAGCCGTAACTTAAGAGTATCAAAGGCTTCCAAATAGGCATGCGTCATCGTAACTTTTTGAAACCGGGACCTACGAAGCGTAGCAATGAACTTATGAACTTTGTAGACTAGTATGCTAGTACATGTACCAATGGGAGCTCGGGAGGAAGAAAAGAAGCGATTGAAGCTGAATCGTTAAATTGACAATAAACATCAACCAACCACAAATGGACTGCCCATATGGAACATGTGTCATGACTTCTTGCTTGGTCGGGCCTTCAATAGATTGCCGAGTAAGCATATGTGTCCTTGGTAAGGCAAGGGATCAAGTGAATTTCGTCGATGTTGATGGTAATGATATTTTGCAACGTCGATGTTGATGGTATTGATAACTTGGATTGTCGATGTTGATGGCGTTGATAGTTTGAGATGCTGACATCGATGGCAATTTCCACCGATTTTATCGCCGATATATCGATATTTGGGACGATATATCGATACATCGGGCTTAAATAGTCAATACTTTACAATTGTTTTGATAATTGATGGCATTGATGCGAGCACTACTGCCATCGTGTCGATGTCGATGTCGCAACCTATCACATCGATGACACTATCACCAGTTGATGATGATACTATCGACGATGCATCGATGGCTGATCCCTAGCCTTAGTCCTTGGAGGAAGCCCTTGTTCAACTTGCAATGTCGAGTGAGCTCGTTGAATTTAGCCCACTTGAGAAAAAACTACCACAACCACTATAGATGTCGGAGCTTGTACGTATGCGTCTCTCAAAGTGACATCCAATGTGCTCGGCGTGCTCCTAGGGAAGATTAACAAACACTATCTCTACACTTTAGTCTCTTTCCATGATCGAATCACTCGGCGAAAAACGAGGTATGTCACCGTGCGAGTTTAGACCCTCGTCATTTGCACAACCCTCCAAAAACAGGTTGAATTGTGCGTGCATAGGTTCGAAAAAAGAATCAACAAGTTTCCAATCAATCGAACGTCTGGTTGTTGCATGTTCACGATTGTCTCTTTGCTTGCTCTGACGACACGTCCGGCTACTCGAGTTGTAAGTGTCAATAATTTAGTTCATGGAGGTGCCGAAGTTGAATATAGCCCCTCTATCATCTACAACGTCGCATGATGGCTAGTAGATGTAGCAAGATGCTTCAGCTCATCTGAAGAGCAACCACGCAACTTGTATTTTCGCTTTGGCGTGTAAGCCGTCGACATGTCCGTCATTTCAAGGCCCTTGAAGACACGATGTCCATTCTTGTGACACTTGAAGCAAAGTCCCTCCTCTTGGTGTCGTTAACGCTTCTCAGCAATAAGAGCACTAACGATGACAATGAAATCAATTCGGCATGTGTTTTGAGAAGGTCGACCTCTGCTTCCACGATAGCTACGCCCACGACCTCGACTAGAACCTTCTTCACGTTGGAAGCGTTTAGCCACCTCAAGTTCATGGTTCTCAAAAGGACACTTCTTGGTAGGTCGACCACTTGCTAGGCTGTGAGCTAGGGTATGTGCGCTCCTCGCACGGCCGAGATGAGGCGAATCAGCCACGAGGTCGTCTAGAAAATTATGCAACTCTACGAGGGGCATGGTGTACTCCTTTTGCTGAGAATGATGAAACGTGGCTTGAGTTTGAAGCTGAAAATTCGCCAGACCATTGACGAAGTGGACGCACTTGAAATCATCCGTAAGAGGGTATGTTGAGACCTCAGTGAAAAGTCGTTGAACTGCATGATGTAGTCGGCATACCTCGTCGATCCTTGCGTACTAAGTCCAATCAAGGAATTAATCATAACATCCCGGATTTTGGGAAGGATGGACGTCTTGCGAATATTTGTTACCAGAAAATTGTAAGGGTATGCAACTTAGAGTTGAGACACAAACTGTTCAAAGGGCATGAGAACTGAGATGTAGCCCAAACAACGACGTAGTACGAGTCGTGATCGATGCCAAGTATGACAAAGCGCGGAGGTTGCATCTTTAGGTAGTCTTCAAGCTTACGGGTGTCTTGGCTTGACTGGTAAATGGCGTTGATTACTGCCTTACGCTGCATCTCAGTCGGAGCTATGCTCAACCTATCGAAGTTGGCGCGGTAGGGTCTAGAACTCCCATGCGTAAATCGGTTGGCGTCTCTCCAAACAAGTGATTAATGTAACCTTTGATCAACATGCACACATGGCCATAGTCGAGAGTTGTAAAACGAGCTTGGAAGAAAAAATGCATTGGTAACGACGTGTTTTAGTGGATTAATAAAGTTTGCCGAGACAACACCAATGCTCGAAACGGTTTCCAATTGGCCATGAAGCCAAAATGGAGCTACTCGTACTTACGCTGAGAGTGCTTCACAAGGCCCGCAACAAACGGCGTAAGATATTATCCGTCAATGTTTATTATAGCCGGAACGACGTAAGAACGATCGGGATTCATGGTCGACAGAGCAATAACATCTTGCTGGACCTTGGATGGCGTACGAAGGTTAGCAGTCACATACGGAATGGGAACGGGAAGCCGAGTCAACGTACAATAGTTGATACTTGACAGCATGAAATGGTACACGAACAACTTTGCCACTCAACACGGTCAAATCGTTGACGGTCAGGGTTAGGCCGGATTCTTCGAACAATTCACGAAAGGCGTGTCGATTGGTTCGTCGTTAGGCAAAACAATATCGGCAAGGAACCGGGTTTTACCAAAACGAGGCTCATGATGTAACACAAGTCGTATTTATGGGTTCCTCCGACATGCGATGCGATCACGACGTAATTACCGGGACCAAGAAGTGGCATGTAAAATAAAACAAGCACCGTCGAACGAGTCAAGCAACAACGAAAGCGTGTGAAGATCAACACGCTTTGAAACTAGTGTGGTAACTGCTTGCCTTCTGAAAGCTAAAACTAATGACACAAATATGTTCTTGCTTGCTATTGCTACCTGCAGATGGAAGTGGAGATGGAGAGAGATGGAAGATGCTTGACAAGTTAATGTGCTTAACAATAGAATTTGATTAAACAAGAAATGGTTAACTATGTATATCACCTCTCTCGATTGCACTAGGTTTGAATATGTCTAGCCTAGCTAGCTTACGCCTCCTCTCGCCATGTCTTCGTGCCACGCGCTAGGGCATTCGTAACGGTCTGAATTGACAAGCGACACAATTTGATTGTCTCGGGAAAGCAAACACGTGCGTAATGTAGCATGCTTGATTTGACAATGCGGATTGTACGTACCGGGAGGTGTTGGTATTGAAATTGTAATTGTATTACAACAATATCGGAGAACTAGACCGACCGTTGTCTAACGGCCATTAATACTCTGCCATCAAGGACACTTAAGAGTACTCTTCGACCAGGTGCACCTATCGACAAACCTATTTGCAATGTGTACCGACGTTCTTGGGAGGTAAAAAATTGTAAGCAACCACAATAATTACCACAGTCCCCCCTTTGAGATGCACACTCCCCTCAATCTCGCGTCCATCGAGCATCATTGTTTCGAGTACGAGCCTCCGCACTTACCCGGCCTAGCATTCTCTAACATTATGTGTGCCTAGCGATAGTGGGTAGCGGTAGAGTAGTGCATAGTCGCAATGGCCGGATCCAAACAGGCCGCGGGTGCGGAAATTATGCAAAACCTCCGTACCGGGTTGTCCGGCGGCGGCTGATCCTCAGGAACACCCCGCCGCTAGACCTCGCCGCTCCTCCCATTGCGAAGGTCCTCCTCGGTGATGGTGTAGCGCTGCCCCCTTTCGGCCTGCTCGACGTCAACATGCTGGTCGACGTCGAGCGAGAGCCACACCGTAGCATTGCTTGCCGGGTTTCCGCCGCCATCTCCAACACCCGCGTCCCACCGCTAATCCGTCCATACCCTATTCGCCTCCACACACTCTTGAAGATATATAGGCCCCCACCCCCCGAAATGGGTAAGTATCTTAGTAGTATCTAGTCTTGAAAAAACATACCGAACGGGCCGAGCGGGAGATCTTGGAGCCGGTAGAGTACAAAAAATATTCTTTAAAAAGCTCTCCGTACATGGCATTCCCGAAAAGTGCGAATCGCGCGGATGTCAATGCCGCCCTCTTAGCCCCCGACAATGCCAGTCATGGCACGGCTACATGGATTCCAGTGCCCACCACGGAGAGGTGACGGGATGCCGACGGGCTTGCGAGGTGTTAAAAGTACAATACAAAAAAACACCTTTGCTAAATTGCAGTGGTGTCGTAACCGCGTGTTACGTCTTTCCGATGGAAAAGCACGAATCAAATTAGTAACGCCTACATATACAATGTCTTGTAACGTACAGTTACAAGACAATACTCGTCACACTGTAGTAAAGAGAAAGGAAAGAAATAAAACATGAAAGGAAAGGGTTGCCTTGTCGGGAAAGGAAGATCCTCTTGCCAGGTGTTGAGAAAACGACGTCAAGTGTGGTGCCGGCGCGTCGCGAAAAGGGCGGTGTTGTCCGGCTAGCCTTGAAGGGCTAACCTTGAGGGCGAAATGAAAATGAAAATGATTTATAACAATACTAGCAAATTGGACATGCTAATGTCTAACGGTCACCAATTGCTCAGCCATATAGGACACATAAGAGCACATATTGGGCCATGTACTCTTCGACCATGTACACCTATTGATATACCTATTTGCAGTATGTGTTGACGTTACTCGGAGGTAAAAAACTGTAAGCAACCGCAGTAATTGCCACAGCCCCCTCGCCTAAGCTTGTTGAGAGACATAGTTATGTTTGGTAATCAAGTTGCTACACAACAATGTTGATCGTAGCATCGCGATAGTACGGTTGTGACTGAGCACTGTAAGAGGATAAGCCAATCAACATTGGAGTGGATTGTGTTGCTGATGGTGGCAAAGTGTTGAGCGTTGGATATCATCTAAAGGCTCGAAATTTACGTTGGCTCACCACAAGGTGAGTGCGTTTTCTGTGATGGGCAAGTGCTAGGCACTTGCTGAGAGTTAGATGACATGCAGTGTCACTCATTGAGTGTAAGCATTCCTTATCGCCCCCTCAACTTTGACAGCTTATGGGCCCTCAAGGTGCTAGTTGGTGGAATCATTTCTCTTGATTGGAACCTAGATCTTGCCTCTCGAAGAGTGGTAGACTTTTGTGGTGTCGCACAATTCGTGAGGTGCGGCAGGCTCACAAAGTGGCTGGCTCTTGCTTGTGTTTTAAGGCTAGGGATCGATGATATCATCCGGACTATATCGACGTATTTCGCTGTGTTTTCGGAGACCCCGAATGCGAAATATGCCCGAAATAACATCGAAATACGCTTGTAAAATATCAACGATACCATCGATCCCTAGCCTTATTGTGTTTTTAGCTTTATTTCGATACCCGGCTAGTAATGACTTGTTTGTATCGCTTGGAGCCTTGAACCCCCGAACATCGACTTGTGTGACGTGAAGATAGGCTGGTTTACCTTTGTTATAGCTTGGCGCTTTCATGAATTCTATTCGCTTCCGGAGCTTGTGACCTGCCACTTTCCTTTTTTCGTGAAAGCATGTAGTGGTCCGGCTGAATTTTTGGATAGGCATCTTACCACAAAAGTGTACTAGCACTTTTGTACGATGTCACTTGACCGACCTAGTGAGACTCAATTCTGATTGCCTTGGCTGTATAGACTCCGGGAGTAAAGCTGCGTTTTCGGTCACCCCTTTGTCGTCTCCTTTTCAGAGCCGTGTTGCATGCCTCTTGACCGGTACTTGGTGCCTTTCTTGGTGGTTTTCTCCTGATTTGCTTGTGCTCTTTAGAGCGCACCCGACGCACCTCCCATGGACTCCGTAAAACTAACGAAGCTTCGTGGGGAGAGACGAGATTTTGATGTGTGGATGAAACGTTTCCCTGCATTTGGCGTGATACAAAAGTGGGCTCCGGCTTTGTCATCGCATGGTGCCGCTTCCTCTCAACAACAAGTCGACATGTACTCCATATTGATTCTTGCGCTGCCGGGAGACGACCTTTCCATTATCGAGAATGTTAGCGAGGATGACAAGACCTGCGGCCACACTGCATGGACTGCGTTAGTCAATCATTATGAGGACGACGATATTTACCGGTTCACGGAACTCTTGTAAGACTTGAGCACGCCGCAAGCGAACGGCGATAGCGGCATTCAATACCTAAATCGGTAAGTTCGACAGCAACGACAGCTTGCCTGAGTTGGGGACGTCGTCCACGACCGGCGTATCATAATGTACTTGGTGAAGGGCATGCGCAACGAATACCACTCCATCACCGACATGTGGGTCGTACACAACCTGAGCATGGATGCCGTGGTCTTCGTCAAAAGGGCATGAACATCGAGAGTCGTGGGCAATCATATACACTCTTCCCATAAAGTCCGTTACTAGTGAAATATGGCCTTTCGCGTAGGGCGGGTGTTACCATGTAGGGCTTCTAGGGTTTAACCGTACTTTAGCTCGTCGAAAAGGCGGACCGAAACTTTTGTTGACGGTGAAGTTAAGGGGGAAGCGGGGCACAAATGGGGCCCGTCACGGCTACGATATGACGTATTAGGGTTTGCGGCCCAACCCCGATTTCGGGGTTTACCCTGATTCGGGGGCCCCGGAATTCGGATATCCCATACTTTGGCTCGTGAAAAATTCCGAAATGGGCGGCACAACATGCGGTTTTTATGATCCAAGCATGTTGTCTGTTAACATGGGAGCACGTCGGTGTGATGGCATGTGCCGTTAAGATGCTTGACGTGGGTGGGATCGGGGCCGGAAAACCGTAGCTTGGGAGGCTTGAAAAAGTACGGTGTCCGATTCGAGCAAGCTAAGTTGCAAGTGGAAGCCCTTCCCCCAAGTAAACATAAGTTTTCAATAACTACCGGCCGGTTTTCGCGTCAAATCCGCCGTCCGATGTCATCCATGCCCTCAATACAACCAGCTAAAGGTTTTAGGGTTTCAAAATTTGCCACATTCGCGCGGGGCTAGCAACCTCTAGACAGGTGGTACCCGCATACCCGCTCCGCCAATACGCTCAACAATCAGCGCTCTATATTTTTTCTATTCACGGCGTTGCCCATTTCATGCCTCATGATGGCATGGTGCCGTGCCCTTTGCCGCCGGCCAGATAAAGGCCCGAGCTAGGGTGCTTTGAAAGCTCCCCGCCGTTTTTCACGCCCGGCGATGCGCAAGTTTCTAAGGCCGATGATCCGCGCGCCAGGGTGCTTACACTCCAAGTCAACCGCCCCTCAAGCCCAATAGGCCCCTAGCCCGGGCTTCTTGGTTGTATTTCCGAGCACGTGGCAAGAAAAACTAGTCCGCACGACATGCCATTCTCGGTGTCGCCGCTTTGTAGACGTCCGGGCGCAACACAGTCGGCGGATGCTAGTGCAATTTTGCATACATGATGAGAATCCATTGCCGAGTAGTTTCCCGGCTTGTCGCGACATGACGTGTACCGAGCCACGCATAGAGGCGTGCATAACCTGCACATGCACGAATTTCGGCCCGCAAAATTTGGGCCAAAAATTCAACGTGGGTGCCCACAATAATTGGGGCGTGCCGATAGAGGTGCTCACGTAAGTGAGCAACGCGCCGTGGTGTGCTGTTCGAAAATCAATATTCTACCTCATCGAGTTGCATGGCCATCGCGGCACTGCGTGGCGGGTAATTAAATGCGTGCCGCTAGTAACGGACTTTATGGGAAGAGTTCACTACGGAGCCTCAAACACATGCGGCTTTTGCAGCGTCGCATGATGACGCAACGACTAAACTTTTGAAGCGGCAAGTCTCCGAGCTCCAAGACCAGCTGAAATCTCTTCAAGGAAATACGACAACTCGTCGTCTCATATGTCGGAGGCGTAGCGAGGATTTTTCGTGGTGTTTGCTATGGTTGTGGTGAGAAGGGCCATCGCAGGTCCGAGTGCCCGGACAACAAAACCGGATGCAACTCCGCGCATGTGGACTCCCCGGTTGCTTTTCTGGCGGTCATGGACGTGACGGCCACCCCTACGAGGCCATTCTCCGAGGCTCGACAAATGTTCGAGCGCGATGGGAAACAATGGATGTGGTTGGCCGACAACGGCGCTAGCCATCACATGACTAGTGTGCGCCGTGTCTTTAGTGAGTTTAGAGCCCTAACCGACCGGCTTTGGGTGAAGGGTATCAATGCTCGCGCTGTTGACGTGGGCTCGGTCCGCACCATTGTGAGAGCTGACAATGGAGAAGAGATTCATGCCATGCTCAAGAATGTGCTCCACGTTCATGAGTTATCCCGTCGCGCGTCGTGGTCTTACCACAGGCTTTTCAATCTCACTCAAACTCGGCGACAAGGTCATTCTGTGGGGTTAGCTGATCCCCTAGACCACCTTCGTCTTCATGCCGGTCATGGTGGTGGCGTGGTAGTTCCGTTGGAGCGCGCATTTGTTAGTGTAGTTGCCGGCGCGGGTTGCTTCTTTGAATCCTATGGCTTCGGTCGCCACTGCGCCATTGCAAAAAGGCTTGTGGCGTTCCCGACTCGGTCACCTAGGCGAGTCGTAATTGGACGGACTCTTGGCCACTCACGTGGAGGGTGTGGGGGTTTTTTGCGTCGGATAAGTTGGGCTCTTGTGAGACATTTGTTGTGTGTAAGTCGCACGTCCGTCGCATCTCGCGTGAGCCGGCTACCCGGAATGTAGGAGACTTTGAGGTCCTAGGTTTGGACTTTTGTAGTCCTGTGAGTGTTCCATCCTTGGGCGGACGGAGTGTACAATTTGTGTGCGGTTGAGTTTCGCACCCGCTTCATGTTGTATGATGCGGTCCGCTCCAAGGATGAGGCTCCCGCCTCGTTACGTCGTATATTGACTACCATCCGCTCTCTTGGGCACACGGTTCGTCGTCTCCGGGTGGACAATGACACGGTGCTCTTAGGTGTTGCCTTCCGAAGCCTCTTGGATGAGTTCAACATCGCAGTGGAGATCACTCCGCCTTACGCGTATTGACAACATGGCCGGATTGAGCGGCAATGGAACCTAGTCCCGATGGCGCAGTCAATGATTCGGCAAGCCGCGTTGCCTAAATCGTATTGGGCTCTAGCGATGGCTGATACGGTGCACGTCCGCAATCGTGTGCATAGTGGCGGAGCCGGCGGTGTACCTTTCACCTTGGCGACCGGTAGACGAGCTGGTTTGAGCTCCATGCGGGTCTTCGGTTGTTCGGGCTATGTCCACGTTGACAAGTCTCAACGCCGCGACCTTGACGATCGCGCGTGGAAGGGTGTCGCTTCCGAGTCACCGACGTGGTTTGTGTACAATCTTGCTACTCGTCGGGTGGTGAGCAACCGTAACGTGGTGTTCGACGGGGTTGTTGTCCTCTCCATGGGGGAGAGCAATGCGGAGCAACGCAATGATGATGAAGAGGACAACGTCACATGCACCATGTGTAGCGAAGAAGCGGATACACCTTTGGGGGAGTCGACGCTACGGGAGTCTCTGCAACATTTCGGGTCGATGGAAGATGAACGGGACATGCATTTGGGGGAGACTCCACGTCCAAGGTATAATCTTCGATCCACTACTACCTCACCACAACAATGCGTACTCAGTCCAAAGTATAATCTCCGTTCAACGAGAGCTCCGGGAGATGGATGGATTGCGGGAAGTATCACGGCTATTAAGCCAACCATCAGCCTCACTGATCAAGAGCATGCGTTATACAAGCAAGCGCAGAGGAGTCCCCAATCGGGGGAGTGGGAGGCAACTATCAAGCGCGAGTACGACCCACTTGTATCTCGGAAAACCTTGACACGGTTCCTTTGTCCTGCCGGCCGCAAGCTCGTGGATTCCAAAAGGGTGTTCAAGCTGAAGCGCGATGCCAATGGGCATACTGCAAGGTATAAAGCAAGACTTGTGGCTCGCGGGTTTACTCATGACAAAGGTTTGGACTACCACGAGACCTTCGCCCCCATAGTGAGGGTGATTTCTATTCGGACGTTGCTTGCGCTTGCTACTTATAATAATGACATGGAGGTGGGGTAGCTTGACGTGGTGACGGGATTCTTGGAGGCCGATATCGAGGAGAAAATCTACATGAGGCAACCGCAAGGATTGCGTCACCCCGACATCAATGGAGAGGAGCAGATGTGCTTGTTGAAGAAATCATTGTATGGCCTCAAGCAAGCTCCTAGGAATTGGAATAAGACATTCACAACATGGCTAGAGGAGTATGGCTTCAGCCAATCCAAGGTGGATCCCGGCATTTACGTCTTCATCAAGGAGGGTGAGCTTTATGTGTTGGCGTTGTACGTGGACGACAACATCATCGCCGGACCAACGGGTAGCTTTATCGTTGAGTTCAAGATGGCTTTCGGCGCGAGGTTCAACGTGCAAGACCTCGGTTCAATGTCTTGGTTGCTTGGCATGGCAGTCGAGCGTGATCGTGGCAACCCCATCATTAGGATTGGACAACACCAATAAGTCTTAGATATGCTAGAGCGCTTCAACATGGTGGACTACAATCGAGTGGGCTCACCTATGGCGGTTGATGCTTTTAGCAATTGTGGAGACGTCGACATCAAAGTTGCCTCCCGGTTTGGTGCCGTACCAAAACTTGCTCTACGCTTCCGTAAGCACACGGCCCGACATCACCATGGATGTTAGCCACCTTAGTAGGTATATGTCCGACCCCTCAATCATATTGGGAGCAAGCCATGAGGGTGCTCGGCTACCTCAAGGGAACCGTTGATTCGGCGTTGATGTACGGAGGCACACCTTCATCAAAGTTGGTAGGACGGTTAGATTCTAGGGCTAGGGATCGATGGTATCTTCGATATTTTACAAGCGCCTTTCGCTGCGATTTCGGGTACATTTCGCATTCGGGGTCTCCGAAACCTCCACGAAATACGTCGATATTGTCCGGATGATATCATCGATCCCTAGCCTTATAATAGATTCTGACTACGCGAGTGATATTAGCGAGCGGCGCTCTCGCACGGGTATGTCTTCATGCTCAACGGCGCGGCGGCGAGTTGGAAGAGTGAGCGGCAAGTTTGTCGCACAATATTGCACTTCGATGTCTCCGCTCTCCACCTTCTCCCGACAAAAGTGGTACCTCACGTCCATGTGCTTGCTACGTCCGGTCGTCATGCTATTCTTGTTGAGTGCGATACAACTATGATTATCCTCGTGAATGGTGACCCGGAGTCTTGGTGAAACTCATGGAGCAATTGCTAAAAAAACATCGCCTTTAATTGGCCACACTAAGCTCCATATTTTGCCTCCGTTGTCGACAACGCCACCGTTTGTTGCCGCTCACTCTTCCAACTCACCGCCGCACCGTTGAGCATGAAAACATACCCCGTGCGAGAGCGCCGCTCGCCGATATCACTCGCGTAGTAAGAATCTAACCATACTACCAACTTTGATAAAGGCGTGCCTCCGTACATCAACGCCGTATCAACGGTTCCCTTGAGGTAGCGGAGCACCCTCTTGGCTTGCTCCCAATATGATTGAGAGGGGTCGGACATGTATCTACTAAGGTGGCTAACATCCATGGTGATGTTGGGCCGTGTGCTTACGGGAGCGTACAACAAGCTATCGATCCAACGTTGGTGCGGCACTAAACATGGAGGCATCCTTGACGTCGATGTCTTCACACAATTACTCAAAGCATCGACCGCTATAGGTGAGCCCACTCGCTTGTTGTCCACGATGTTGAAGCGCTCTAGCATATCTAAGACGTATTGTTGCATCCTAGTCCTAATTATGCGGTTGCTACGATCACGCTCGACTGCCATGTCAAGCAACCAAGACACTCGACCCACGTCCTGCACGTTGAACCTCGCGCCGAAAGCCGACTTGAAATAAACGATCAAGCTACCCGCTGATCCGACGATGTTGTGGTCGTCCACGTACAACTCCAACACATCAAGCTCACCCTCCTTGTTGAAGACGTAAATGCCGGGATCCACCGTGAATTGATTGAAACCATACTCCTCTAGCCATGTTGTGATTATCTTATTCCTGTTCTTAGAAGCTTGCTTGAGGCCATACAATGATCTCTTGAACCAGCAAACCCGCTCCTCTCCATCGATGTCGGTTTGACGGAATCCTTTTGTATGCCTCATATAGATTTTCTCCTCGATATCGGCCTTCAAGAATGCCGTCCCCACATAAAGTTGCTCCACCTCCCAAACATTATAAGTAGCAAGCTTGAGCAACGTCTGAATTTAACTCACCCTCACTGTGGGAGCGAAGGTCTCGTGGTAGTTCATACCATGCTCATGAGTAAGCCCCCGAGCCAAGTCTTGCTTTGTACCTTGCAGTATGCCCATTGGTATCGCGCTTCAACTTGACCCCCCTTTGGAATCCACGAGCTTGCTGCCGGCAGGACAAAGGAACCAAGATTTCCGGGATATAAGTGAGTCGTACTCGCGCTTGATAGTTGCCTCCCACTCACCCGATTAGGGACTCCTCATCGCTTGCTTGCATGACACATGCTCTCGAACAATCGGCATGTTGGTTGGCTTGATAGCCGCGATACTTCCCGCAATCCATCCATCTTCCAAAGTTGTCGTTGAACGGAGATTATACTTTGGTATGAGTGCGCATTGTTGTGGTGAGGTAGTAGTGGATCGAAGATTATACCTTGGACGTGGAGTCTCCCCCAAATGCCTGTCCCGTTCATCGACCCGAAATGTTGCAGCGACTCCCGTAGCGTCGACTCCCCCAAAGGTGTATCCGCTTCTTCATGGTGCGCGTGACGTTGTCCTCTTCATCATCATTGCGTTGCTCCGCATTGCTCTCCCCCATGGAGAGGACAACAGCCTCGTCGAACACCACGTTACGGTTGCTCACCACCCGACGAGTAGCAAGATTGTACACAAACCACGTCGGTGACTCGAAAACGTATAACCCACAAAGATACCCTTCCACGAGCGATCGTCAAGTTTGCGGCGTTGAGACTTGTCAACGTGGACATAGGCCGGAACAACCGAAGACCCGCATGGAGCTCAAACCAGCTCGTCTACCGGCCGCCAAGTCGAAAGGTACACCGCCGGCTTCGCCACTATGCACACGATTGCGGACATGCACCGCATCGGCCATCGCTAGAGCCCAATACGATTTATGCAGCACGGCTTGTCGAATCATTGACTGCGCCATCGGGACCAATGTTCCCCACTGCCGCTCAATCCGGCCATGTTGCCACACATCGATTCCCAACGACACATGTACTAGTACCGGTCGGAACTTCGGAGTCCCGGAAAAACCCCGGACGTGTCCGACCCCGACCGCTGATAAATATCATTTTATTATTATTATTCCCTCTGTCTGCAACCGGTAGCAGACCTGCGCACACATGTGCTGGGCGAATGTGCGTTGAACTGTGCAAATCCATGCGTGCTTCTGATTGAACATCGCTAAGTTGCCAAAGGCCTTTCATCCACTATCGCTGCGCACTTTCGTATGCATGACTTTGGTGCCCGTCTACGCTTAAGGTTTAGGCCCCCTCAAAGATTAGGCCCCCTCCTGCGGACATTCGGCGATGCTTCCCCCCTCAAGCCCTCCCATCTAGAAGACTAGAACATAGTATTCGTCCCGTTGAGGTCGGAGTGTAGTGATCAATTCTTTTCGCCGCTGCTCGTGAAGCACCGAAGGTTATGCATTTCGCGGGTGGTGGGGGAAGAGACACGTTGGTTCGGCAGGAATGTAGCGTAGTGTCGCGAGTGGCATCATATACGTTGAGACTCCCCCTCCACCCCCCCCCCCCCCCCCCCCCCCCCCCCCCCCCCGAGCGATTATGCAAGCACGACGAGCAAGAATGATAAGTTACACGTATATGCACAACGGTTGCACACCCCCCCCCCCCCCCCTGCCTCCACGTGTTGTTGATGCACGCGTGTGTTGCATTTAACCCGCACTTCTTATTGCAGCTCTCTCTGCACTCCTCCCATTTGCCACATCCGCCGAGCACCTTGCGCCCGCGCTTCCGGTTGAGTCGCGCGCCTTTCTCACACGCCTTATCCCCTTATTAGTTCTATCCTCCAGCATTCTACCCGCGTCCGCTGTGTCGCGGGCTTCGCTCATATGTTGTTTGAAAGAATCCTTCTTCTGCAATTCAAAAGCAGGAACCATCAGACAAACAAACTGCCGTTCGTGTCATTCCTTTAGCCGGCGTTGGCCGGCTTGGTACCAGCGCACCTTTCTATATGTACCAATGCCATGAGTCTCACTCGAACAATGATTAGCGACGCGAGTCGTGGCGGAAGTGTGCCATGGCACAGCGGACGCCGTCTGTTGCGAGCTAAAAGAAAAGAAACTAAACGACTTACGCGCATTGTACAACCGAAATGCAACAGTAGCACCGCATGAGAGGCTAGAGGCAAGACGTGACGTTCATTGACACCCGTCAGCGTTAACAAACCCATAGAGACGCGTTTTGCTTCTCATGAAAGCACTTAATTTGGAAATAGCGTCTAGTTTAGGTAAGCTCTGCGGTAGCTCCGCCGACAAGGTGCCTTCCTAATTCCGTTGTGACGTCGCTACTGTATTGTTATTGTCGCCATCGCTCAACCTTAGCTCCACGCTATCACTTTTGCGACCCCCCCCCCCCCCCCCCACACACACCCCAACCCCCGTCCTTACAAGCACCACCGAATTTCGTGCGATACTTGCCTTTAAGGTTAGGTAGAAGAGTTGAACGGCTCCGTTGTGGCTGCCGGAAAAGTAGACGTGCCATTGCGAGTCCGGCGGTAGTTAGCGCGATGGCCTTACAATACTGCCGCCGGTGAGAAAAACCCGTAAAGCTGAATATTTGCAGCTAACACACAGAACTAGCCGGGTAAAAACATAGCTTAGGCCCTTGGCAACCCAAAACGGGCGCACTTGTGCTGGTTTTTTAGGGTAGTTTATCACAGTATGCGTGACTCCGTGCGGTAAGTTGGGTGAGTTGTGGCATACTTACCGGTACGGGCAGTGGGCGACGGTGATTGAAGTGAACAACCGATTCCCGTTGGGGTCACCAGGTCGCCACCATTCCCGGCGACGTCATCCACATATTCCCTAAATTGTTTTCTGATGGATTTGATGGAAAAGGAAGAAAGTCGACTTTGCTGCTGTTTCTTTTCGGAAGGGTATGATGCTAAGCTGCAATGGTGAGCGGTGGGCTGTCAGACAGCACACGTACAATACAGGCGGAGATGTAGTATGGTCAGTTCGGGCACTTTTCGGAATCAATATTCTGGTACAGGGTAGCGACTGCCGGGAATCGATGTGCAATGCGCGCAAGGCGCAGTGACCTCCACGGCGATGTTGAACTCATCCAAGTAAGGCTAGGGATCGATGATATCATCCGGACAATATCAACGCATTTCGTGGCGCTTTCGGAGACCCCGAATGCGAAATGTACCCAAAATCACAACGAAATGCGCTTTTAAAATATCGACGATGCCATCGATCCCTAGCCTTACATCCAAGAGGTTTCGGAAGGCCGCGCCTAAGAGCACCGTGTCATTGTCCACCCGGAGACGACAAACTTTGTGCCCAAGAAAACGGATGGTAGTCAACATAACGACGGATCGAGGCGGGAGCCTCATCCTTGGAGCGGACCACATTTTGTAATATGAAGCGGCTGCAAAAACCAACCGCACACAAGTCGTACCGACGTTCTCCCAAGGATGTAACACTCATAGGACCGCACAAGTCCAAACCTAGGACCTCAAAGACACCAACATTCCGGGTAGCAAGCTCACGTGAGATACGCCGGACGTGCGACTTACACACCAGAAATGTCTCATAGAAGCCCAACACCTTCGACGCAAAAAACCCCACACCCTCCATGTGAGTGGCCAAGAGTCCGTCCAATTGCGACTCGCCTAGGTGACCGAGTCGGGAATGCCACAACCGTTTTTCCAATGGCGCACTGGCGACCGAAGTGGTAGGATTCGAAGAAGCAACCCGAGCCGGCAACCACACCAACAAATGCGCGCGCTCCAACGGAACCACCACGCCACCACCATGACCGGCATGAAGACACAAGTGGTCCATGGGATCATCTAACACCACACAATGACCTTGTCGCCGAGCTTGGGTGAGGCTGAAAATCATATGGTAAGACCACGACGCGCGACGGGATAGCTCAAGAACGTGGAGCACATTCTTCACTACGGTAGGAGTCTCCTCTTCATCGTCATCCTTCACGACGATGCGGATCTAGCCCACGCCGACAATGCGAGCATTGATACCCTTCACCCATTCCCGGTCAGTGAGCGCTGTATAAGCACTGAAGTTACGGCGCACACTAGTCTTCTCATGGTCGGCGCCGCTGTCAGCCAACCACATCCAAGTTTCCCCATCGCGCAGGTGTCGAGCCTCGGAGAATGGCCTCGTAGGGGTGGCCATCATGTACATGACCGCCGGAAAAGCAACGGGAGAGTCCACATGCGCGGAGTTGCCTCCGGTGTTGTTGTCCGGACACTAGGACCTGCGACGGCTCTTCTTACGACAACCATAGTAAACACCACGAAAATTCTCGTTGCGCCCCTGCTATATGAGGCACGACGACTAGTCGTAACCATGTAGATATTTTTGCTGGTCTTGGAGCTCGGAGACTTACCGCTTAAAAAGTTTAGCCCTTGCGTCATCATGAGACGTTGCAAAAGCCGAAGGCGTTGGAGATTCTCCTATATGTGATTGCGCATGACTCTCGATATTCATGCCCTTTTGACGAAGACCACGGCATCCATGCTCAGGTTGTGTACGACCCACATGTCGGTGATGGAGTGGTATTCGTTGCGCATGCCCTTCACCAAGTACATTATGATACGCCGGTCTTGGACGACGTCCCCCACTCGGGCAAGTTGTCGTTGCTGTCGAACTTATCGGTTTAGGTATTGAATGCCACTATCGCCGTCCGCTTGCGGCGTGCTCAAGTCTTGCAATAGCTCCTTACACCGGTAAATACCACCGTCCTCATAATTACTGGCTAATGCGGTCCACGCAATGTGGCCGCATGTCTTGTCATCCTCGCTAACATTCTCGATAGAGGAGCGATCGTCCTCCGGCAGCGCAAGAATTAATGTGGAGTACATGTCGAGTTGTTGTTGAGGGGAAGCGGCACCATCCGACGACAAAGCCGGAGTCCACTTTGCATCATGCCAAAGGCACGGAAACGGTTCTTCCACACATCAAAATATGGTCTCTCCCCACCAAACTTCGTTAGTTTTACGGAGTCCATGGGAGTTGCGTCGGATGCGCTCTCAAGTGAACCAAGAAAATTGCCACCAAGAAAAGCACCAAGTACCGGTCAATAGGTGGGCAACACGGCTCAGAAAAGGAGACGAGACAAGGCAATCATAAACGAGTCTCACTAGGTCGGTCAAATGACGTCGTATAAGAGTGCTAGTAAACTTGTGCTAGGAAGCCTTTCCAAAAATTCAGCCGGACCACTATAGGATTCCATGAGAGAAGGAAAGTGGCAAGTGATAAGCTCCAGAAGCGAATAGAATTCATGAAAGCGCCAAGCTATAACAAAGGTAAACCAGCCGATCTTTACGTCACACGAGTCGGTGTTCAAGGGGGTTCAAGGCTCCAAGCGAAACCAACAAGTCGCTACTAGCCGGGTATCGAAATAAAGCTACAAACACAAGAGCCAACCACTTTGTGAGCCAGCCGCACCTCACGTATCGTGCGACACCACAAAGGTGTACCACTCATTGAGAAGCAAGCTCTAGGTTCCAATCAAGAGAAATGACTCCAGCAACTAGCAGCTTGAGGGCCCATAATCTATTTAAGTTGAGGGGGCGATAAGGAATGCTTACACTCAATGAGTGACACTGCATGTCATCTCACCCTCAGCAAGTGCCTAACACTTGCCTCTCACATGACACGCACTCAACTTGTGGTGAGCACACGCCAACGTATATTTTCACCTTTCAGATGATATCTAACGCTCATCAACTTGCCACCATAAGCGGCAAAATCCACTCTATTGCTTATTGGCTTGTCACAGCCGTACTAACACGATGCTACTCGACCAACATTGTTGTGTAGCAACTTCATTACCACACAACACTATGTCTCTCAACAAAAATCCAATTATCGTGTAATCAAGATCAATCCTCCATAGTGGATCAAAAACTACTATGCTAAATAAAAACCGTACAACCAATTCCACGCGGGTACTCAATCGAGTCATGCATGACTATATACACGTGAGGAACGACTGTGTCGATTCTTATCTACCAACCATCGAAATGCGACAAAATTGTTGCTTCTTTATAAGCGACTACATACACTCTTCCCATAAAGTCCGTTACTAGTGAAATAGGGCCTTTCGCGTAGGGCGGGTGTTT
Organism: Tetraselmis chui; assembly: GCA_026401115.1. Lineage (NCBI taxonomy): Eukaryota > Viridiplantae > Chlorophyta > Chlorodendrophyceae > Chlorodendrales > Chlorodendraceae > Tetraselmis > Tetraselmis chui. The sequence goes on from JAPMLY010001164.1 coordinate 34,550, forward strand.
ACCATGTAGGGTTTCTAGGGTTTACCTGTACTTAGCTCGTTGAAAAGGCGGGCCGAAACTTGTGTTAACGGTAAGGCTAAGGGGGAAGCGGGGCACAAATGGGGCCCGTCACGGCTACGATATGACGTATTAGGGTTTGCGGCCCAACCCCGATTTCGGTGTATACCCTGATTCGGGCGCCCCGGAATTCGGATTTGCCACGCTTTGGCTCGTAAAAGTTCCCGAAATGGGCGACACAACATGCGGTTTTTATGATCCCAGCATGTTGTCCGCAAACATGGGAGCACGTGGGTGTGATGGCATGTGCCGTTAATATGCTTGACGTGGGTGGGCTCGGGGCCGGAAGACCACAGCTTGGGAGGCTTAAAAAAGCCTAACTTCGCCGTACAATGTCCGATTCGAGCAAACTAAGTTGCAAGTGGGAGCCCTTCCCCCAAGTAAATATAAGTTTTCAACTTAATTTACGCCTACCGGCCGGTTTTCCGCATACCCGCTCCGCTAATAGGTGGTACCCGCATACCCGCTCCGCTAATACGCTCAACAATCAGCGCTCTATATTTCTTCTATTCACGGCGTTGCCCATTTCATGCCCCATGATGGCATGGTGCCGTGCCCTTTGCCGCCGGCCAGATGAAGGCCCGTGCTAGGGTACTTTGAAAGCTCCCCGCCATTTTTCGCGCCCGGCGATGCGCAAGTTTCTAAGGCCAACGATCCGCGCGCCAGGGTGCTTACACTCCAAGTCAACTGCCCCTCAAGCCTAATAGGCCCCCAGCCCGTGCTCCTTGGTGGTATTTCCGGGCACGTGGCAAGAAAAACCAGTGCACACGACATGCCATTCTCGGTGTCGCCGCTTTGTAGACGGCCGGGCGCAACACAGTCGGCGGATATTAGTGCAATTGTGCAAACATGCTGAGAACCCAGTGTCGAGTAGTCTCCCGGCTTGTCGCGACACTACGTGTGCCGAGCCACGCATAGAGGCGTGCATAACCTGCACATGCACGAATTTCGGCGCGCAAAATATGGGCCGAAAATCCAACGTGGGTGCCCACAATAATTGGGGCGTGCCGGTAAAGGTGCTCACGTCAGTGAACACCGCGCCGTGGTGTGTTGTTCGCAAATCATTATTCTACCCCCCAATCGAGTTGCATGGCCATCGCGGCAGTGCGTGGCGGGTAATTAAATACGTGCCGCTAGTAACGGACTTTATGGGAAGAGTGTATTATCTTGCTTTAATGATCATCAGGGTCAACGCCATTTATATAACGGCAGTGAGCCACTTAAGTACTATGTCAAATAATGCAACCTTAAATTAATTAGTAAACACGCCGTATTGTCATCCCGGAAGAAAAATAGGGCTTTGGGAATAGATTTAACGTATATATAGGTTTTTACATGCAGCTCAACAACTTTTCGCATATGGAGCGCACTCCGCGAGAGGTGTCGAGGAACGCGGCCTGACTAAGGCGCGGGCGTAGCGCCTCCAGCGCGCCCTCCATGCCCTTCACTCCATCCAACGGAAGAGTCAGCAACACCGCCAGAAGTCGCGCGCTCGCCAGCCGCACCTCCTCCGCTTGCGTTTCCTAAAAGTGGACGCGACAGTCGCGGACAACCGTAAGCCAACGATTGACATAGTGAGTCGCCAGTGAGATATGAGCGAAGACGGCCGATCGATGACCATCGAGCCGTCCCGTAAAAAAAGCGCGAAAAGCAAGCGTTCCGGAAACGTATTGGGCGACGGCTCGATGGTAATGCGCGCAAAATATTTGGTGTCGAAGGAAGTGCGATAAACGGCATGCAAGCTGATGTGTTCGTAAACAAGTATTCACTGCTTACGATTGGAGCACATAACAAGATACACTAAGCGCGACGGGGGCGAATAGGAATAAGCAAAGCAGATGAACAACCAATACCTAAATCACCACTGAGCGGGTTCAAATCCGGGGGTGATATTATACCGCTCAGCTATCCCCGGGTTTCGGATCTGTTGATCTAGTGACTTGAGGGTAGCGTGAGGGGTTAGGGCTACAAGTAAGTGTCAGGTACTTAGGGTTTCTCTCCCTTCTTGTCTCGTACATGTACACATTTTAAGGCCGGTTCTTAGGTGAACGTTGGAATCATCCGCGAAAAATGAGATTGATATCTAAATACTGGCAATGTCAAAACAAGAGGTGATATACTACAATGTTATCCTTAAATTACACATAGATTACACAAAGATTACCCTTAGTAGGCTTAGGGTTCGTAGGGTTTAACCCCGAGCAACATCACTTATGAAAAAATGCGAACGCCCATGGAAATTAGAAGAACACTTAGCGCCCAATATAAAGGATGGTGGGGAGGGCTAGCCCGCAGAGCAGAATCAATTTTGCACGGTTTGCACCCCCTCACACGGTTTTCACGAACGAAAGAAGACAGCCACTTACTTCATTACAACCTGATAATTCAACATGTGCTTCACTCACTCTACCGTTTAAATCACGCTAAGTATATGCAATCCCATATCGCTAGATCAAAACGGGGTTATATGATGCTCATGTACCAGCTCAGGGACTTGTAATAAAGTTTGTTGGTTTGCAACCAATTCGCCTGAGCCTACCTGTAGCCCTTGTCCGGCGACTTCCATCATGCGCAGGGCATGGCCGTTGTGTACCACGAGGGCGCCCACCTGAGGGGACGCAGAAAAAAAAAATCAAAATCAATGTTGGATATAAATCACAAAAACACACACAACATCAGCAGGTGATATAAACCCTAATATACAGCTAAAACCCTATATCCTGTTGCATGTACTTTGTGAACGCCGGTGAAGAGTAGCTGCACTGAAGCTGCCGCCACGCCCGACATCGTCGACTCCCGAAGAAACCCCGGCGCGGCGGTTAGGACCGGCGGCAGCACCGCCGCGCCGAACGCTGCCGTCAGCGCTTCGCCCTCGACGTGTCGACTGAGCATGATCAGCGAATTTGCAAGACAGATGCGAAGTTGCACGTCGCCCGCACGTTTCTCGTTGCCACCAGCCCACCAGTCGCCCTGCCGGACGTGGAAAAAGAGAGGTCAACAGGCAGGTGGTCATCAAAGTGGGCGGAATTTTCCCAGAAACGGGATCTAAACACCGTAAATACTCAAAAAATGGCGGCAAAACCTGTACGCTACAATGTTATGATCACGGTATCCAATAAATTAGCGTGTTTGTTTTTGCATTTACCAGTAAAGTAAATAGAGCGGGAACGACAAATAAATATTTGCATGCAGTGTTCATGGAGGGAACTTAGTATTATGTAGAGTAATTAGGCAAGAAAATACGAACAAACGCATCGGTGCGGTCAAGGCCTAAACCCAAATTGAGACGCAGAAGAGAATGAAAACAGGGATTTATGCCCGCAGTACATAATTTAGCGTCCGATCTGAGTACACCTGATCTGAGTATAGGAAAATGGGAGAATGTTTAAAAAGCACACCTTAAAAAGCGCGAGAAACGGGGATACAGGGGTTTGACTGCCTGTTATGGGGTTCACGAGGTCAAGCATGAGGGTACCTTAATGGTACCGCCTTCCCGGGGCTCCACGTCCCGTCCGAGCAAAATGGACAAGAGGCCATCCAACACCGGCATCTCGGCACCAGACGGAGTAGCGATGGACTGTTCCACGCGATGGCCGAATCCGCCTTCTTTTGATGGGCGCGATGCTTCAGAAATCAGCGGGTCGCGTGCGTCGTTGGTCGTCGGAAGCTCCTCGGTCAGCGGTCGACGCGGAGCTGCCTCGCTCGACTCGCCCTCCGTCGACTCATCGACCGGGTAGCGGTGCAGCTCGGCCCAGCAGAGCATCGCCAGGCAGTCCATCGCGCCAAGTTGACTCTTACGGAGCTCTTCGCTGTTGGCGCCGCCTGTGCCACGCATAGTTCTATTCAATTTCTGTCCTCCGTGCATCAATAGTAAATAGGATAATACACCTTTGGAGTATAATGCATATATAAGCAGATTATAAGGAGTAGCTGGATTCTATGAATTTCAATTACGGTCGCAAATACTACGGAGTTTAAAATCATCCAGTAACTGTGAACAAAGCAAAGTGAAAATAATAAAAATCAATTGCTGGACTATGTATATAATAAACAAATTCCTTTATAAAAATCGATTGTTGATTTCAAAGCTTTTAAGTAGACATGTAACACACAATACATTTCTTATAATTATCAAATATAAATTTCTACTCTGATAAAATTCGTTCGTGACAATACCACAAAAAAGTATCTGTGATATCATTTGTGTACCTGTTGTCGCGGAGTCCTCTTTCATACTGAGAACGGGCAATAGGTGGCTCGCCAGACGGGTCTTGCTACACGTGTCGCAGCCGCAGCCGTCATGATCGCTGTTGTCGTCCGACAAACGATGGCCGATGGTGTCGTCAAACACATCCGACGCACCCCAAGCGCCCAACATCGCGCACCACACGAAACAAACGGTACGCAGGCGACGCAGGCCGACGGTTCTGTTCCCCGTATCGCCGCTCAGAAGGCGCAGGGTGCGGGACTTCACAAACGCGGGGCTCAGTCGGCCTACGCAGGCCGACAATTTCTTGCTTATAATTTGATAATCAATTGCGACTATATTTGCATAATTGTAAACAATTCTATTTGACAGTCTGTTCGCAATCTTACCGTAAGCAAAAAAAACGAGGGCAAGTGGTACATGAATTGGCAATGATTTAATTACAGGAAGCACAACAGACGCGAGGACAGAAGGGAAATATACAATCACATATGCTAATCCCCAACTGCCGTGAACATGAAAACGCAAGTAATATAAATCTCTTCCACGACAGGTAGATTTTTCCTGGAATTATTTGCATTTCAGACAAATTATACAGTTTCATCAAAGCGATGAAAACTCTTTTATGCACCAGTCGAATGAAAAAGATATTGGGAAAAGCGAAACAATCACAATTGCTTAAGCTCATCGTTCGGTAGTAATGAAAAATCAAAGGTAGCTTATATCTAAATAAAAAAACGCCATCTTTATGTGCTAAAATCACAGATAGCATATTATCAATAATGTGAATCTGTATCCTTTCCCGCTCACACCGAATATTACATGTTAGGCCACCGCACCCACGAGCTCCGCCGCCAGCCGCCTCACGTCGTCCACTTCGGTCGTGTCGCACATTCGGCGCACAAGAGCCTCCGATATTATGCTGCCTCCCCCCTCGTCGACCAACCCATCGCCCTCCGTGTCGCTATATAGGTCGGCATTGCCGGCGTCGCTAAGGGCACCCAGCGGCAACACCTGCGTATGGATGGACATATTCAGGCAATTTTCTTCATCACGCGTGCAAAAGGCGATTAAACAATACCATTTTTCTGGATAATGGATGACTGAATTTTCAGTTTGATGCTTGGTAGAACAAACTCAAAGTATTAGGCTATGCTTGCAAAATGTTCCGCTATAAATAAACAGTCTTGGGTCATTATTGTTTTTATGAATATTATATAATTTTAGAATATGATACTTAAGTAGTACTTCACCTGTAATTGTACATATACATGTTTCGTATTTTCTGTACTCCTCGAATTATTTCCACCCATTTTGTAACGTTTTTGCGACCACGTGATGTCATCAAGGACGCAGTGCCACGATAGAGAAAAAAAACGACGAAATTTAGAACTGTGTATTGACGCGCGGGGGGGGGGGGGGGCATTCCGAAAATACAAAAAACACACATTAAATCCAGATGGTCTAAATTAAGCCGAGTAATACCCGAAATGGTGAAACATGCGATGTGTTCACGTTACTTCAAAGTGTTTTGGATTTACGGCCGCAGTTGCAATTGACAAGCGACGTGAGAGTGGCGTCAATGGGAACGAAAACTGAGGTCGTTCACTTTATTGGACGCCGCGGCGATGACAATTCTAATGCAGCGCTTCCAAAGTAGCACATTAGCATTCAGTTTTTCAAACAACCAACGCATAATTTGCATTTCTGATATTAGACGTTGAAGATGCGGAGTAGGGCGAGCTCGAATAACATTTTATTCAAACAGTGAAAAAACACAAAAATCATAAGTATTTGGTCAGTTGAGCACGAGAGTGAGCGTGTGACAAAAAGAAAAAGTGCGTGGGCAAGACTTGAACAAACGCGCGCGCACCCCCCCCCCCTCACACACACACACACACGTCTAAGCACACACACACACACACACACACACACACACACACAAGCGAGCACACATTCAAAGACAAGCGAACACACATTCAAACAAAGCACATAATACATACACGAAGACACAGACACATACACCCGCACTCACACATTTATAAATACACACACACACACACACACACACACACACACACACACACACACACACACACACACACACACACAAGCGACCACATACGCAAACACGCGAACACAGATACAAACAAAACACATAATACACACACACACATACAAGCGAACATACAAACAAAACACATAATACACACACTATAACACATGCACACCCGCAATGACACATTTACAGACACACACACACACACACACACACGCACACACACACACATTCCAACACGTGAACACACATACAAATTCTTACCCTCTCTCTCACACACACACACACACAACCCATAATACACACATGAACACACACAATCACACTCACAGAAATATGTACCGCATACACATATTCAAATACGCGAACACACATACAAACTCTATCACACACACACAGTCGCACGCACGCACACAAATGTTGAGGGGAACAGAGCGGGTGTGAGTACGTATACGTGTTAGTTTTGTGCCAGAGAGAAAGATGGCACCTACCTTGAGGACAAGAAGGGGCGTCAAGCGCGCAAGAACGCCCTCCCCGCCCGTAAGTGAATCATCCTGTGTCGGACCTTGTTGCACCAACTCCTCACGCAGCATGTCGCGAACGGACCGCAGCAGAGTTTCCAATGCTGGTGCCTCTCCGAGCCAACCGCTCCACGCGTTAAGAAGCACCACAACGTCCGCATCGCCTGCACAACACCGAGAAACCCTTACACAAAAACTCACAATGAAAACCAAAAAATGTGAGTTCTCAGACAAAACTAAATAATGCATCGAGTTTCAACACAATTGACTTGTTAATCCCGGTGGCAATATATCATTGAGTTGTAATGAAGTCACGTAAATGAAATCAAAGTCATCGCAAGGATGACTTCTGGCTTTTATTGGGAGGGGGTTAACAGGCGCCAGTTTGTTACTTACAACAGTTTTGGCGTAAAATGTCAGTTCAAATGGACAAAAAGTGAGATAAGCTGTGACGAATATAACTCTATAACAGAGGCAGAGTTTTCAGGTGCACAGTGAGACTGTCATGGGTGAGTGAACTGTGAGTTCGCACGTTAACAGAGGACCATGACATGCAAAAGTCTTCGTCGCGTATTATCGCTGCGCAACCGACGCGGGTTTTGGCCACTGAATCGCAGTGTCGAATGCATTTTTTTGTCGGCAATACCTGACAGTCACCCTAAAATTGTATGCAATCTCAGGAGGGCGGAGGCATACCAAATTAAGATGCACGTATTTGATTATTGTCAATACTTGATGGAGTAAAAATAATTTTGAGATCTATGCATACCACCAAATTGAATCGCAATTCGATAAAATGAATTTATTTATTCAACATCATTTTTTGAAATTAATAAACACTTAAATGTACGTCGACATAATGCTTTTGTAAATACTCAATGTTTTGAATAAGAACTTGCAAAACAATAAGCGTCGGGCTATTTACCAGGATGGGCCGCGGCCTCGCGCATGAGCTGCTCGGTCAGCACCACTCGTCCTTTTCCCGGCAGTGCCTCCGCCCAGCGCGATGCGACACGTTTAAGCTCATCCCGCCGTCTCTCCGCGCCGTCGCGTTGACGTCGGCCGGTATTGGCGTCCTCGGTGCCGCCGTCATAGCGGAGGCACCACAGTAGGTCGGCCACCGCGGAGTCGCTCGCGCCGTTGACCTCCAGCAACTGCACGCATGTCGGAATATTTAAAAATCACACAAAAAACTAAACATATGAAATATGATACTCTTTTACACAATACCCGATGTTAGCCTCTTTGTGGGTCCGTTACCTTACAAATTCATTGTATCCGGTAATATGAATGCGACATCATGGTTTGAAAATAACAACGGATGAAATGTTACAAGCTTTTGATGTGGATCAGTGTTATCGACAAATGTATCACGTCGAAACAATACTGCCAATGGTGCGGGCGGGCATCATTTAATATACGATACATACATTAAGGAACGGACAAGCTACGAGGTATATAGTATATACAGGTAGATCCAGTCCCTGTTACCGGATACTTGTGAGACAATCATAAATAGATGCCAACCATTGTCCGAGTGAAAATTGAGTAAGCCCGGGCGATTCTCGGGGGACGACGGACAATTTACGGAGCGCCATGCATGTATCAACATTTTCGTGGCATAATACATATCAGTGTGTATTGTGTCGAACGTCCGGACGGGCAATATTGGGCAGGGACGCCGATGGACTGACAAACGATCCTATAGCTTCGACTTTTGGGGGTCAAAGACTAAAAAGCACAGTCGCATTGGTAGCAGTCCAAGGACTTGAAAGAGTGACGGGGCGGAGTGAACACGAAGCAACGACTGTTGCGCCGTCGGGGGCAATGTGGATATTCGCAGTAACTATGAAAAACAGAAAATCGAGTGCCGAGTTCGTTTACGGAAAGTACCTGTCGGAGGCCCTCCGATGCCGCAGCCCGTACGCGATCGGTGGCGTTGCCCATGCGCGAAAGCAAGGGTCGCAGTGACAGCTGTCGGGGAAGGGTGGCCATCGCGGACGCGGCAGCCACTCGCACCGCCACGACGTCGTCCGCAAGCCCGTCGCCCAACACGCGCAGCACGGCGTGGTCATCCGCCTGGTTAGAGTACGGTACAGGTGTGCTGCCGTTATTTGCTGTTTTGAAACATGACAGCTTAGTTGTGTTATCCGAGGAAAACATAAAACGTTCAGTTTCTATGGATCCAGAGACTTTTCGGCGTTGTTAATTGGGAAGTTACTTCATCGGTAGAAGCTGTAAACGAAGCAATCTAAACCAATACATTTGCCCAGGCGATGGGCGCTCCGAGCTCACAATCCGGTTCAGTCGAGTCGAAGGTGTTCGCTCTGGGCGAGAGATGTACAAGTTTCGGCTGAGTTGGAGTTTTGCTCGGTCACAGAATTCAATAACTTTAGAAATCGTTAATTGCCAGCCATACCCGCTTAAACCAGCGTACTGGATTTATGGACCTCGGAATATGATCTTGGCAAGGATACTTTTCATTGAAATGTGTTGGTGCCCATTATAATGAGGGAAATTTTGAGGTGGAGTGTAATGAGACACAAATTTTAAGTCCGGAGAGGTGGCGAATCGACTGGAAACCGAGAGGTGACAAAGACAAACCGCAAGAAATGGTAAATAAATAGTTACAATAATAAACCAATCATAGAAGACACGTACCTCATTTAAAAAAGCCGAGAGAAATCTCGGAAACACGAACAATAATGAAAAAAATGCATCAACGACGGCATCGGACGATTTTTTGGATGTATCAATCGTTTTAATTATTTTCGGACTTGTTTTTTCCCCAGAGCATTGGGTCAATTGTAAGTAGTTTTAATTCGTTCAATTTGAGGAAAGCAATTAAGACGAGGGAAAGAGAGTACCATATCGGATAGAGCCGAGTCAGGCGACATACGTAGCGCTCGGCCAATAAGAGTCATGCCGTTGCGCCGAGCAGTCGCCTCCGTCGCTCTCGCCAGTTCAGTTAGGTGCGCGACCGTGTCGGCCGAGTCCCACCACATTTCGCCGCCCACGCCGCTGCGGGTGAGAAGATCCGCCGATAGGTCGACCGCGGCGCCGCTGATACCGTCCGACTCGCGAAGTAGGTCCAGCAAGCCTGAGTCACAAAACGACCAGCCAAGCCCAACATTGGCTCTTCGAGTTTCAACGACTACAGGTACGGCTTTTGCTCTTTCGAACGTTTCGTCGGCGTGTAAAAATAAGAGTCCCCTCCTGAAACATAAAATGACCAGTCGAAAACCGTGTTGCGCGATTGCTCTGATGATATGTACTAGGGTATCAATCACGATTCCCTTCAAATTGATTACGAATCATCGGCATTCAGGTTGTCGTCACTAGAACCCCGCATATCAACAATACTCAGAGCCGTTTGTAATTCAATTACATTCAGAGCAGCTCGCTCGTTATTATATATTTAATAGCAAATTTCCTGAATAACAAATAATGATAATATTTTTCCAATCACAATAAATCTCTAAATCCCACTGAAGCGATATTTGCTCTGAACGATACGAGGAAGGAATCGCGCACGTGCCTGACAGCACGGCCGCCCCCAGGGCAGGCGCCGACTTTGGAGAATCAACGCCGGGTGGTTGCTTGGCGCAGATACCCAGAGCCCATCGTAGCAGAGCGGCAGCCGGGGCAGCAGACAGCGGATGACTCAGCGCCTCGAGCAGCCCCTACGTCACGTAAGCACAAGGTGCGATTCGATTTCCAGTAATGAATGGTATTTAAACGGCCGGAGAAAGAGCATACGATTATAGGACTGATTCGAATGCGCACAATAGCGATATATAAAAAACACTAACAGAATAACATGATCATATAACAGAAATCGGCGGTCACAAAAAACTGATATAAATTTACCAGTTTCATTTTTTCATTTACCCGCGAGTGGTGTACAGGAACTCAACCTTCTTTCCGGCAGAATCAAATTTTGTCCCGCCAGAATTACTATGTATACAATATCGGAGTAAAACTGAGGCTTAGCATGAACCTTAACTCAAAAAACTTTAAAACCGGATGATAACAGTGCAAAGTTTTTTTAGTTATCATATTCACAGTATCGCTACAACTCGACGCCCGGGAAAATAAAACATTCATAAGAATTTGTTGGTCCTGGAGAATTTGTTGGGTCTCGAAGAAATAAAATAGGGTACACCACACGGTGGGCTTCAGCGCGATTTCTTCCTCCACAGCGACAATTGTAAATATGCTTCGTTTGTAGCTATAGGACTCACCGTTCCACCTTGACTAAGCACATCGGTCACGCTCTTCTCCCCCTCCTGCTCCGACATCTGAAGAACCTGTCACCGCGTGAAAAAGAGGTCGTCAAGACAAATAAACTAATTATAGCATCTTCCCCACACCAAAAAGCGAAGTCCATGATAAAGATGTCATTGTCTCAAAAGATCTCACTCATATCCGGCGCGTGTATATCATATGGCGCTATCACACGCCGCCAAAGCAGCGCGTGATCGGCGGTGATATTGAGAGCTACAGGTGTTTAATCCTGGGCGGACGATATCAAAGACTCTTTGGTTCATCCTCGGCGGACTAGCCGCTGCAACGCCAGGTGTCATTCTACGCTGACTCGCTTTCAAAGACAATAAGCCAAATGTGGTAATAGTGTTAGCACATAAGAGTCGTGTATTGGAGAGAATATAATCATATACTATATCGTGTCGAAACAGTTTCTTTAGTTTTTATCGAGTGTATTGGGAATTGCAGTTAACGAATGACAATAACAGTGTGAGAAACGTACCGTCAGGCCAAAGCCGGTGACGGCGAGTACAGCCTCGGGGGCGCCCTCCCCGGCCGGCCCTCCCGGTTGACGCTGGGAGCCAGAGACAAGCCACTCGCGTTGCTCCGCCGCACGCGCGCTACCCAGTGTCTGCCACCTCCCCGAGTCGATCAGCAGGGCGGGCGCCCACTGGCTCCAGCACTCGGCGAGCGCCAACGCCACCTTCGCATCGGCATGAGACATTTAATGACAGGCTTTCGCAATACCAGAGTTGCTTACAAAAAATGATACAACCCTGAATTGTTCGAACCGTAAAATCCCAGCAAAAATACTTCACACTTCCATTGAACACGTGTCCCAATCACCGCAAATATCGCGAGACGCCGTCAACAAGCCCGAACCTCAATAAACAGCTAGAGCGAAATCACCTGATTTAATTTCATATCGGCAATCGGCAAGAAATAAACCGTGTGAAACACATTCCTATTGCTATGTTCAACTTTTAAAAGAGAAATACGTAAATACTCGATAATATGATGGCGATTCCGATGAGGGCCAATATAAAGGGAAGTACCCGTACATACGTAACTATAAGGACACAGGTGCTATAAGCTTTGCTGACAGCCAAGTGATATAGAAACTCAAAAGCGCATTCGTGCGAAACCGCTATTGAAGTTAAGTCACAAAGCAAACCCGAACATGTGTTCTAACAGAATATCTTTAAACAAATTACGGAAACATAATAATTACCAAAAAATGGTCTTCAAACTTAGAAGAATTATGCACCGTCGATTCACCTCATTCGACGTGTGCTCATCGCTCGCATTGCGCCACTCCTCCGCCAGATTGGACAGCAGCTTGATGGCGGCCTCCGTGGCGGCCGTCCCCACCGCCGTGGCGCTCGCCGACTCGCCCGAACTCGCTCCGCGCAGCTGCAGCCCTCCCTAAGGCCACATCCGGTCGACGGTGACAATATATCGACAGCTGTCAGATATCGTAACAACGCGTTTTGCATTGTGTTGTTACGGGCATCACTTCGCATTGTATCATCAAAGCACAATTTCTGCTAAATATTTTCACAGGCCGCTATAAGAATAGGGAGTGGCAGTTGCACGTGCTAATATAGGCTGCATTCATGATGCCAATACAAAAAGTCACCCAATTGAATGATAATAGGCTCTTAATAGACAGTGTATTCGCTGATAGACACTTAATTACTAGAAAGCAATTGATTCACATTTCATAAAAGAGAGATACTAAACAATGAATCATACTCTGATGGTAATCAACAAACCAGACCACAACATACATTGCACACAAAACCAAATCAACCATAAATCAATCCCTAAATACCCTGACA